>CM045915.1:1615365-1671146 GCA_025169955.1 Salix arbutifolia | reverse complement strand
CTTGTAATTAATAGAAGAAGAAGAAGAAGAAGAAGAAGAAAGTAAGAGAGAAATTGCAGAAATAAAACTTATTGCAAATACAAAGTTTATTTTAATCTCTGAATTCAATTCTCTAAAGGGTTGGAATCTGGCCAAGAAAAAAAACCTAGAACCCCTTTATTAGCTTTTGTGGCAAAAATATTGAGAGAGGCTGAGTTGAAGATGGAGAGGAAGATGCAAAGACAAGCAGACTCTTAGGTTTGTGTTTGGTCTTTAGAGACTCATGAGAGCTTGAATGTCTCTTCCTCTTTTACTTCAACCAGGTGCTACGAGTAAAAAATAATTGTTTTTAACTATGCATTTTCATCTTCTTCGACAAGGTTCAACTAAAGAGACTTGAAAAAAAGATCAATAGCCCAGTTATATTTTCAAATTTCCTTTTCTTTTGTGATGTCAATATTTAGCGTCAAATTCTTCTTCAAAGGTTATTTTGAATGTTTGAGGGCATTTTCTTTGTTGATGCAAAACTCTTGCAAAGTTTCTTCCTCTAGGGTTACTCATGTTTGTTTAATTTGTTGACCAATGCCTTGACATGTACAGACTAGAAAGGAATAAAGTGATGTTGTGAGTGGTTTACAGAGTTATTATGTGCTTTAGTTTTTTTCTCTCTTTTGGTCATCAAATGCCAATTCTTTATCCAGTCACATCTGATGCAAGGAGCATGGTGAGATGGGAATGCAATACTTTATACGTCATGTCATGCTATTTATTTGTTTTTTCAATTAAGTTATCTAGTATTACCTTGACAATTTTATGGATTTAATTTCATTTAAGTTATCTAAAACTAACTTGAAAATTTTATGGATTTTTTATCACATGCCCGCCTTAATTAAGTCAGCTTTCAGTCATTTCAGTCACATCAGCTTGGGGAAGTGGGATTAGTTCGGGTGCAATTGTGTTAGTATGTTAGTTTGGTTAATTACTTCAGGTAGTTAGGGTGTAACTGTGTTAATTGATTACAGTCAACAGTCATAAGCCCAGTCAGTCCGGGTAGTCTAGTTTATTTAAGTATTTAGTCCATATCAGTTAAATACATAAATAGTGGGTCGAGTCCAACCAATAAATTACCTGTTTGTAAGGGTAAGGTATAATTACATGATAATGATTGGAAAAGAAGTCAAGATGAGTTAATTAGCTGAATATCTGCTAATTAGGTAGGGTTTTGCTGACGGGTGTCCTTATAACCCAATAAATAGTTGTTTTCAAAGTGGTATTTGAGTCATGAGCATTAATAAAAAAAACATTGAACAAATTTCCCGAATTAAGATTTGAAGGTTGTGGATTCCTCAAAAAATCCATATTTTTTCTTTAAACTGTTTGGATAGTAATTTTTTTTTTAAATTTAGGGTTTGGGAGAAAAATATATGTTACAGATAGTTTTGTTTCATCTTAAATTTATTATGTTCCCATCTTATTCATTTACTTTGGTTGGGCTTTTGTTCAACATTTAGGCTTGTCACTTCAAGTTCTTTTATTGATGTTTAATGGGTCCCCCCCCCCCCCCCCTTTTTTTTCTGCTTTGATGTTTAAAAAAAAGGATGAAATTACACAACCATCTAATTTCCCCCCATAGTTTTCATATGAGATTAATATTATTAATTAATTTGTTTTCTTTATAGATGTGATGTTAGATTCTTGGATGGAAATCTCGTGTTATGTGTAAATAAAGTCAAGATGTGATATTAGAATTAGAATATTTTCCAAGTGTTATTTAGGTAGTGAGCAGAATGGAATTGAAAATTACATTCACTCTGAATTTGCTCGCTATTCAGTGTTAATTTTGCTTGGGTCTTTTGTCAGTTAGGCAATCCGCTCTTCGTGTAAGTAGCTTGCTTTTATTTTATTTTATTTTTGTCAATGATTACAAATTGTTATTATCATCCCTTATATGGTTGCATTCTACTGATGACTGTTGTTTGGAAGTGTTAGACCCTTCATTGCTCCTATGTTTTCTTTGCATACAGTTTTGTATCCACACGTGAATATATATATATAGATATAGATATTTCATTTCCTTTGTGCAGCTTGTTTGGGTTAGCATTGCTGTTATTTTCCTGCAACTTAGGATTCTAATTTGCATCGTTTCAGTGTTCATCTCTGTGTATGTGTTGTTGTGCTGAGATTTTACAGGTGCATTTATGAGGGCTTATCATGCTTTCTTGACCAAACAAAAAAAAACCCAATCCTTGCTAGAAATTACATGAATATGGTATTCATACATGCTTTTCAGCTTTACGCATTGCAAGTGTCAAACAAACTGTGCATTCTATTTCTTGTAGTTTTTTTCATCTGTTTGTCAAAACAAAAATGAAAATGTTTTTGACTTCTTTTCAGCCAATGCAAGCCTTTTGTTGATGAACAAGTCAGCATAGGATCTGATGATGATTGATATCAAGAGCATGCTTTGCCAGGTAGGGGTGATGACTGGCCTCCAACGGCCAAGAGAAGTGGGAATCTCATCGGCAATCTTGGCAGAGGTAATTGACTATCAATCCAGAAAATCAACGTGGAAATTTTCCTTTAGTGCAATATCTGATTGGTTGATTGGTTTGGTTTGGTTTTGTTGTGATTTCGTGTTTTTTTGTCTCATTGCTTACTTTGAGTTGATCTATTTTGCTTACACCCTTGGGCTTGACAATCCATTTTGAGAGCTAGTTCGGTTTGGAAACAATTATTTTGTGTTGAGAAGTAGGGCTTACTCTGTATGAGACGGTTAACGAGCGGTTAACCCGCGCGATGCGGCGGGTTTTTTTAATCTATGTAGAAAATTGATTGTTTTTTATGTATTGTATTTTATTATTTTAATATTTAGTTAGTATAATTATATTTAAGAATATTAATATGAATTTTTGTCATTCAAAAAATCTAAAGTCATTTTTCCTCTCTTTCTCAATATATTTTTAGGCGATAATATTCAATAAATATCAGACATATTAGAAATAAAAATATTGTAATTTGTTTTTAAAACATAAACTTAATTTTTTTTTTGTTATAATTATTTATTTGTCGTCTAAAAAGAACAGTCTAATGGAAACGGGAAGTGACCTGTATATTTTTTAATTTGACATGTAGATAATGCAGGTAAATTTGTCAATATTTTTTTTTGAGATGTTTTTTTTCCAGTAATATTAGATCTAAAATATTAAAAATGAAAACATTGGAAATTCCCCGCAAGCACTTTTAGACGACTGACTGAATCAAATAGGACAGGCGGGCGGGAACGACGGAAGCGGAGTTGCAAACTGCTACTAAGCATATGCTAATGAATTGAGAGATAAATTCATAAACCTGCTTAAATAAAAGAGCACAAAAATAAATTTTGAAGCCAATTTTTTTTTATATAAGATTTATTAATCATATTATCATATTACATATATTTAAGAAAACATAATATGAATTTCTGTCATCCAAAAAATTCTAGGTCATTTTTCCTCTTTCTTAATATATTTTTAGACGATAATATTCAATAAATATTCAAACATATAATTAGTTCTACATATTTTAATGTGACATAAATATACAAATATACAAATATTTTTGATAAGATTTATTAATTATATTATTACATTAAATATATTTAAGAATATTGATATTAATTTTTTTTAAGGAAAAAATCCAAGGTCATTTTTGTCCTCTCTTTATATATCTATAGGCGATAATATTAAATAAAATTTTTTTTATGCTATTCGATTAATTTATTATATTATTATATAAAATGTATTTAAGAATACTGATATCAATTTTTTTTATTAAAAAAATGTTAGATCATGTTTTCTTCTTCCTATATATATTCCTATGCGATAATATTCGATAAATATTAGAACATATAATTAATAAAAGAGTAAAAATATTTTAGAAACTTTAACAGAAGGAAAAAAAAATATCATTGCCATTACTGTCAAAACAATAAAAATTATTAAATTATATGAAGGAAAAAAAAACATTAACAAAAGAGGAAGCAAGAAAAACAATTAAATTATTATTATTATTATTATTATTATTATTATTATTATCATTATTGTGTTAAACACACTTATATATACATGGACAAAAGTAGGGGTTATATTAGAAATTTTATTTGTTAATATAAAATTTATTATTATTATTATTATTATTATTATTATTATTATTATTATTGTGTTAAGTACAAAATTAAAATTCGAAGCCAAATTTTTTTTTTATGTCATCCGATTTATTTATTATATGATTATATTAAATGTATTTAAGAATATTGATATTAAATTTTTTTTATTGAAAAAATCCTAGGTCATGTTTTTTTCGCTCTATATATATGCCTATGAGATAATATTTAATAAATATTAGAACATATAATTAATGAAAGACTAAAAATATTTTAGAAACTTTAACAAAAGGAAAAAAAATATCATTGCCATTACTGTCAAAACAATAAAAATTATTAAATTATACGAAGGAAAAAAAACATTAACAAAAGAGGAAGCAAGAAAAACAATTAAATTATTATCAATATTATTATTATTATTATTATTATTATTATTATTATTATTATTATTATTATTATTATGTTAAACACACTTATATATACATGGACAAAAGTAGGGGTTATATTAGAAATTTTATTTGTTAATATAAAATTTTATTTTTATTTTATTATTATTATTATTATTATTATTATTGTGTTAAGTACAAAATTAAAATTCGAAGACAAAATTTTTTTTATGTCATCCGATTTATTCATTATATGATTATATTAAATGTATTTAAAAATACTGATATTAAATGTTTTTTATTGAAAAAATCTTAGGTCATGTTTTCTTCTCCCTATATATATTCCTATGAGATAATATTCAATAAATATTAGAACATATAATTAATGAAAGACTAAAAATATCATAGAAACTTTAACAAAAGAAAAAATAAATAAATATCATTGTCATTACTATCAAAACAATAAAAATTATTAAATTATACGGAGAAAAAAAAACATTAACAAAAGAGCAAGCAAGAAAAACAATTAAATTATTATTATTATTATTATTATTATCATTATTGTGTTAAATACAAAATTAAAATTTGAAGACAAATTTTTTTATGTCATCCGATTTATTCATTATATGATTATATTAAATGTATATGAGAACACTAATATTAATTTTTTTTTATTCAAAAAATCTTAGGTCATGTTTTATTCGCTCTATATATATTCCTATGAGATAATATTCAATAAATATTAGAACATATAATTAATGAAAGACTAAAAATATTTTAGAAACTTTAACAAAAGGAAAAAAAATATCATTGTCATTACTGTCAAAACAATAAAAATTATTAAATTATACGAAGGAAAAAAAAAACATTAACAAAAGAGGAAGCAAGGTAAACAATTAAATTATTATTATTATTATTATTATTATTATTATTATTATCACTATTACTATTAGTATTATTATTATTATTATAATTATTATTATTGTGTGTTATATTAGAAATTTTAAAAAATAAAAGTATAAGGGCTGAAATGAAAATAAAATATAAAGGGATTAAAATCAAAAATTAAAAGTTTAAGGGCTGAAATGAAAATCAGATTTATTAATATTTTCAATTAAAGGACAAATTTGCAAAAATGGAAACTACTGTACCGAATATATTAAGCATTTTCAACCCAATCCGGAAATTAAAAGAAGGAGGACCGAAGTGAAACATTCACATTTAATTAATTGCAATTGAAGGACCCAATCGAAGGAATTCAAAACTTATATAACTGAAATCAAGCCAAACTGCACAGTATATAAAACAATTAAAAGTAAAGGGACCGAAGTGAAAGTATACAAAACTCGGGGGGCTCTTCTGCACTTTGACGTGCAGGAGAGAGAGAAACGGTGCAACCGGCTTTAACCGGCCACCGACGCGTCCACGGCCACCGTGTTGAAAAACGCGCCGCACCGGGAGGAAGACCAAGAGGAGGCGCACCGGATTAGGCGCCGGTATCCCATTTACGGCCACCGTATCATACCGCACGCGCCACCTGAAAGGGGCGTGAGGGAGAATACCGTGTTTCGCGTGCAATGCACGCGCCTGACAGAATTTCGAAAAATAAATAAATAATAATGGTCAGTTACCGTTATAGCCCTGTACCTAATTAATACATTTTGTCTTATTAGGGGTTATAATCGTATTTAGCCATTAAAAAAAAAACCCATGCGGCGGACCGGACCGGTACGGACGCGCGCAATTACGCCTTTAACCCTCAGCCGAAAACGCTATTTTGTCTTATTACCAGGGCTAAAATCGTTACTACACTGTTCATAGGCGGAAAAAAAAAAAAAAAAGGGTGGACGAACTCGCGCGACACACGGATGAAAAAGCTCGCGTCCACAGTGAAATGTGAGTGTGTGCACAGTGTTTTTTACTGTTCCTTTCTTCATTTTGTTTTAGTTATTAGTTAATAGGTCTTCTGTGTGAGGGATGCAAGATGAGTTGTTTACTTTATGTTTTTTTTTTTTAAAAAAAATCATGCTCTGTTTTTTTTTAAGAAATAATAATCATGATTTATCTTTGGATTCTTACAAGTCTGTTGTCTCTACTTTCTTCTTACCGTGTGGCTATTCTTCCAGTAAATGTCCGAGCAATGGGAAATGACAGCAACTATACCTCCAACAGGACACTTTGCAAAGATAACAGAGTGGAACACCACCTCTTTGAGAATTCCAGACTCCAAAAAAATGTATAAAACATTTGCTTGTGCCTTTATTTTTCTCCTTGCAAAAAGATGAACTTTCCATTTTAATCTGTAATTAATGTTAACATTTTATACATATAATTTATTTTTTGTTTCGACAAGTGGATGCATTATCCTTTGCCTTAGAGATTAACTTCAACCTAATGTGGGTACCCTAGCTTGTTCAATCTATATTACAAAGGCCTTTTTCACGTGTATACAATACTCGTTTCCTGAGAAATTATTAGGTATTTCAAGAATATTACTCAGTCATAACATTCGTAAATCTCACATTTTTTTGCTTGGGAAACATCTAATAATTCACATATATACATTCAAGAGCCTGATTTTGCAAAATCATACATCATAGCTGGCCTCAAGATAAGATGAATCACGCCGATAAAGAAAATCAACCATGATTATGATCAATTTCAGTTGCATGACATTTAACTGGCAAATAGGATCCACTCTTGACTTGTATGACTACGACCCTACTTTACTTGTCCACCGGGATCAAAGCTACCCATGAACCAGGGACCGAGCATAGAGGTCCCTAGTCGATGAAGCAAAAATACACATCCTAGTCGATGTTCCATGATTTCCTTAACTTCCCTTTCTACTCTGTGGTCCTCAAAAATTGGGAATACCATTCACCATTTCCTCTATCCTATCAATTCCTTGCTGTCATTTCCCAAAGATAACCAACTAACATTGAGCATTGAGACATGGCAAGCTACAATAAGGAGCAACCTCAAGATAAACTAGCTAAAGGAACAAGACTAGGAACTAGTGCCAAAGAAAAGCCAGAAACGAAGTAGATTGAAACCCTAGCACATCAGCCAACATACTGAAATGCATCTCCAAAAATGAGCGCTTTGTCAGGAAGAGCAACCCTTTGGATCTGTTAAGGAAGGACTGGTTTAGGGAGGATGAATACGGTAAAAATGAAAGGATGGATGTTAACCCATCCATCGAGTTGTTTGAATAACTATGGAGGGAGGGATAAAAGGCAATCCGTCAAATTTGGGAGTATTGAGAGTTACGAGGAAAGAATAGAGGGATCATTCGAAACCTTCCTTGGGTACTAGCCCTTCTTACCAAACAAAAGGAACACCCCATCCTTCACTTCTCATCCCTCTCTCCTTATGCATCCCTCCCTCAATGCCCTCCAGCCAAACACACCCTAGAAGTTGGGAGTATAAGAGCTCCGCCATTTCAAGCTCTAGCTTAGAATTGATCCTAACTACAATCATTCCAGATGCCTATATGTAGGAAGAATAGATCAGATGTAGCACTGAAGTTGCGAACATTAAAGAAGAAATGCCCCTTCAAAATAGCAAGTAAACAAGCTAAGAAAGGAAATTCCAGATAATAAGATTGTTAAATTGAAAGAAAGAGGAATGATGATGATGGTGACGATTGTGAAGTTATCAACAAGTAGAACTGATTAGATTGAAGAAGAATATATGCGTATACACATCATTCATATCATAACAACAACATACATATTTTATTGCAAAGAGAGGTATTTGCCTGCATTGGATGATGATTGATATATAAGAAGGCAAGGAAATGAGGATAGGATAGTTCAATCAAGGAATTCCAACTCATCCTCTCTGAGATGAGCAAAGAACTTGACTCCACCTGAAAGGACAAACTGAATCTTGTAAGGAAGATTAGCTGAAACTCGCCTTCCCTTCCACTGGTTCACGTACTGCTTCACCTCACCTTCCAATCCACACAGATCCAATTCCTCCGCCACTCGAGCCACGTGATAAACCTTCACTGGAACCTTCACCCTGACCTTCGCTCCAATCTTCTTCTTTGCTTCCTCTTCCTCATCTTGTGTCACCATGGTTGCTGAATTGTTGGATCCTAAAGCCACAGAGCATGAAACTAGTGTTTTTCTTCTTCCTCTGCTACCAATACTACTTGCTGCTGATGTAGAGGAAGATGAGGATGTAGATGCTGCTGTGGCAGTGCAATTAGGAGTAATAATCGAGTAGCAGCAGCAGTTACGCCTTGGATTTGGTGAAAACAAGGATTTGGATTTGAATTTGGTGTTATCAGTGAACGCCGAACAGGCTGCGGCGGCTGCCGACGATAACGCCCCACTCATGCCCATCGCGCTCTCTTTAGTCTCAATGAGTTATCTAATTCCTTCTCTTGTTTCTATTCTATTTCAATTTTGAATCACTACCACACACATCCAGCCCGGGCGGATATTGTTTGGTTTATATATTTTTCGTCCTCTGGCCCTACCTATCTATCTATGCCTATTTCTATCTCCTCACCTCTCGATTTTTTAGAGCATCTCCTGGTAAAAGCCCATCTAAATTTTTAAAATGATTTTTTAAATAGTATAAATATAGTTTTTTTATTTATATTTATTCCAATGATAAAAACTATTTTAAAAATTCATTTTTTATTTTGTATATAATTAATAGGAGTAAGTTATATAATTAAATAATTACTTTTAAAAAACCCTTCAACAATATAATTATTAATTTTTTTAATTATATTTAAATAAAAAAATGAATTTTATTTTTTATTTTTTAAAATATTGAAAAAATCCACCAAAATTTCATTTTTTTTTAAAAAAAAGTAGCCAACTTTTGAAATTTTAAAATTTCAAATATTGAAAGAATAACGGTCAATTTATTTTTTTGGATTTCAAATTTTGAAAAAAAACCCGCTAAAATTTTAAATTTCAAATTTTAGGGAAAATAAATTCATTATAAATATTCGCATAAACCTAAACTTTTTTCTTCATCATATTTTTCTTCATCATTTTCTTCTTTCCAATCTTTATTTTATTTCATTAAAGTTCATCATGCATCATTTTAATTTTTATCATGCTTTTGATTTTGATGATGACACTCCCATGTTCGCCTTCCAAGTTGCTACTATAGTGGTTGCTGAAGAAGAATCCATAAATCAAGGGCGTAGAACAGAGTTCTCGTGACTTTGTTTCTGGACACAATATCATCAATTATAATAGCAAGGAAGGTGAATTGAGGTTGTATAATGATTATTTTGCAGAAAATCCTAAATTCACGGAAAGTCAGTTTTGAAGGAAATTTAATATGAGTCTTTGTCTTTTTATTCAGATCGCAAATATGGTGGAAGCTCACAATCCATATTTCAAACAAAAGAAAGATAGTAGTTGATGTTCTTGGCTTATTTTGTCTTCAAAAGGTAATTGATGCTCATAGGATACTTGCATATATTCCTGCAGATCTTATTGATGAATATATTCGGATTGGGGAAAACACTGCAATAGAAAGTCTTAAAACTTTCATCAAATCAATTGTTTGAAAATAATTCAATCAAATTAATTACAAATTAAAACCTCTCTTTGCCATAATTTCTAATTTTCTATTTTGAAAATACGCTGCAGAAATTGGATCCAATGTAGAAGTATCCATCTTCATGATTTCATCTTCTTTCTCAATTCTATCTATTTCTTGTTTCTCTTGACTTTGTTTAATCATTATAGCTTGTTGCTCTAACATTATTTTTTTGTCTTGTGTTTTTTTATTCTCAATTTCAACTAAAATATCCTTGAATTGTTGTAAGAGATTTGTTACAGGTATCTCCTCAACTTTCTCTTTTCTTTGTTTGCATTTAAATCGTTCTTTTGCATCCTTCTGACCTATTGGTCTATTTTGATAAATAAATGCCTTACTATCTTCTCCTAAACTAACAAAATCAGGGGTTGATGAAGTTGAAGAAGCTGAACTTGTTTTTCCATGATTTTTTATTTCTTGTTTGACTTTTGATGTAGACTTGCACGCTCAAATTGCCATTTGGGTTCTTTTTTTAAGATAACCCAACAATGTTCTAGTTGAAATTGTTTGCCAACACATGAAACATATATTTGACAAGCATCATTAATCTGGTAAAATAAATTCAATAAATTAAACTATGTTATAAAAATATGTGAAACAAATAATTTAATATGGAAATGAAAAAAACATAAAAAACTACCCTTGATTCTTCAGTCGTTCCACTTTGTTGATGATTTTCAATTTGGGTAACAAAGCCAACAAATTTTCCAACTTCTCTATTTATTTCTTGTACTTGAGATGCTTATTTGGAAACGATTATTCAAGTTTCCTCTATTCCCAACAAAGCAAGTATGTACTCGAGCCCAAAATTGTCTTGTTTGTTGTTCAACTTCTGTAATTGGATCTTTAATTGTATTTAATCATGCAGACACAAGTAAACAATCTTTCTCTTGATTCTTCAGTCGTTCCACTTTGTTGATGATTTTCAATTTGGGTAACAAAGCCAACAAATTTTCCAACTTCTCTATTTATTTCTTGTAAGATGCTTATTTGGGAACAATTATTCAAGTTTCCTCTATTCTCGACAAAGTAAATATGTACTCGAGCCCAAAATTGTCTTGTTTGTTGTTCAACTTCTGTAATTGGATCTTTAATTGTATTTAATCATGCAGACACAAGTAAACAATCTTTCTCTTGATTCTTCAGTTGTTCCACTTTGTTGATGATTTTCAATTTGGGTAACAAAGCCAACAAATTTTCCAACTTCTCTATTTATTTCTTGTACTTGAGATGCTTATTTGGGAACGATTATTCAAGTTTCCTCTATTCTCGACAAAGTAAGTATGTACTTGAGCCCAAAATTGTCTTGTTTGTTGTTCAACTTCTGTAATTGGATCTTTAATTGTATTTAATCATGCAGACACAAGTAAACAATCTTTCTCTTGTGAGAAGTTTTTACTTCTTTGTGGTGTTTTAATTGTATAGATAATTAAATTAGAATCTCTGGAGTCATAAGAAAGTTGAGTAGGATAACTTGGTTGAGAAATAATATCTTCAAACTCACTTATAAGAAAGTTGGTGAATGAGTTTGACAAATTTGAGTCTATTTAACAAAAAAAATTTTCTTAGTTGATATATATAAGGAAACAAATTCCTCATTTTTCTCATGCACAACACAAATCACCTGAAAGTTTCAAACCCAAATTCTAAAACCAAAATTTAGATTAGTAACTAAAAATGATCTCATTCAAACACATGTTCAGGTTTTGCAAAACAAATTTTCATCAACCTAAACCTTAATTTTTTTGCCTTTCTTTACCCGAATTCCTTATCAAACAATCATACAACCATACTCATCACCCGTAATAAAAAAAACATCCTTCAACAACATGCAAAGAAATCTACCAAGATAATTAAAAGGCATATTTTTTCTGCAAAAACCTACCAATTAAAATCACGAACCATAATAAAAACAACAACATATCACGAATTAATAAAATCTAAGATTATCCTAGTACAAAACAATACAAAAGCACAAAATTAACTAAAACTCAAATTTTCTCGCATGCAGCACAAACCACACATCCAAATACACATGATCAACGAATCCCAAATCCACAGCTCATCCAGATAAACAAAATCTAGAAAGACTCTTGTCCATTTCTATCATCTTTTCAACATTTAACACATTAACACCACTGTCACCACTACCATCATCTCTACTTTGGCTTCTTCAATGACCAAAATAAACCAAGCCTAGATTTTTTAAAGAGCAAAGGATCCATGTTTCTCTCTGAGAAGATAAAGATAAGAGATATAGAGAAATCTAGACAAGACATAAAATAAGAAAAATCAAAAAATAAATAAAGAAGAAAAGAAGGTAAGTAATTCGTTTCCCTAGGTTCTTCTTCGTGAAATAAAACACACACAAGACTCGAACAAAGAACAAAGAAAAACTGAGTTTTTGGTTGCTAATGAACCAAAATAGTATCCTTCTACTACCTTTTCCCTTTCCTTTTCTCTACTTTCCCAGCAACCAAACACAACAAAAACTATCATAATGCAAATAGATTAGTAAAAAATAATTATCATCTAAATACACACACTAACCTAACTCCCGTGTTTGGTTGTTAATGAAATTGAGCCTTACATTTGTAGCATATACTTCTGAAACACCTCCCATTATGCCAGAGCTACTTAACCTAGGGTAGTCTCTTGCCCAATGCCCAACCTAGTGCTACATAGCTCCCTCCCATAGACCGCCTTGTCATGTCTCTCCCAAGCAATCATCAAAACACCACAAGCTCAGTCTCTCCCTCTTCAATCTTATGCCTCTCCCTCTTCAATCTCAGTCTCTCCCATAATTCCATAACACCGCAAACTCAAAACCCAAATCTCAATCCACCCTAACCTTAACTTTTTTCATTCGTCAAAATCTCCAAAACTCAACCAAAAACACAAAAAAGCAAAAAACTTTCTAAAATTCCCCTAAATAATCACCTTTTTGAACTTAAATTAAAACCTCACATCTAAAATTTAAAACCCATAAATATCATGAAGGAAATCCTCATACTCACGCACTAATAAATGCTTTCTATAAACCCTAATGTTTCCTCATACTTCCAGTTTCTGTTACGGAGTGAAAAGGACAAATGCATAAACACATGCGTATATGAAACACTCAAGCAATCCATGAAAATCATTTTCAAGAAACAAATGCAAGAAACATGCTGGAGAGCATACGCAAGAGCAAGAAACAAAAATTAGAAAAGGTTTGGAAAACTAACCTTTTGTTTGACTTCTGTTCTTTTTTTTTTCTTGACTGATCTATAAATCCTTGGCTTCAAAAAATGGTTGTTGTTCGCTTCAATTTCAATTGAGACAAATATACTCCAGCTTCAGAGTGATATAAAATAGGTTGAACAGTGATTCCAACGGGAATATGTGTTATGACTTTTCTTTTTTCTGCATCTATATATAGCGACTCAACAAGAAACAACTATTTTTAGCTATTCACATTGGAGAATACACAGTGAAAAAAGAAGAAGCTAAAAAGGATAGCATTTTAGCTTTGCCTCTGCTTATACATGCTCGGTTGGAGTTGCCCTAACTACTGCTATTTCACATTTTTTTAATTACATATTATCTCTCTCTCTTTGATAATATCCTGGTAATGATAATTATTATAATAATAACAAAAAGCGAATGAAATAAGATCCGTTTGTTTATTTAATTAGTTTTTTTTTATTTTAAATTAATTTTTTTAGTATTTTTAAAATGTTTTAATATGCTAATATATTATTTAAAATAAAAATTAAAAAAAAACACAACTATTACCACAATACTAAACATCCTAATATCAAATACACTGAAAAATAGTATGTTATTTTTATTCCATTCACCTACTCCTTCCTCAATTTCATTAACTTCAAAAAACTAAAACTATCGTATCAGAGCAGAGAGTTTGACATTTTCCTTTTTGCTATTAATTTTGTTAATAAACATTGAGTGAACTCTTTTAATTATTATCTGAAATCATTTTCTAAAGGGAAAAAGGCTAAAATAATAATAATAAAAATACACGGTTGGGGTAAAGATAAAAAATGATCCATATCCACGTAAACGTGGCACGACATCAGTGGGCGCGGAGGAATCAAGAACCAGCGGTGGACTGCCCTCCAATTTAAAGATAGCAAGCAGCACGTACGTTCTTGTTATCTAAAACTACGCTTCCATGTTTGAATGTGATATTAATATGATAATTGAAGTTATTTTTTAAAATATTTTTTATTTTTTATATTATTACATTAAAATAATTTAAAAATATGAAAAAATTATTATTTTTAAATATTTTTTTCATATACCCCTAATATTTTATGATAACAGGAAGCTAGGGATCAACCGATCATGAATTGCCTAGATAGGTTAAATCTTCCTGGCATGGAATAAAGATGATAATAATTGAAGTTAATTTGACTTAGCATATAAGATAATATGCAAAATTAAAATGTTTTAAAAAATCATAAAATTTAAGGTCTAATAATACAATATCAAAAAAACTGAAAATAAAAAAACACTAATGTATTTTTTTTTAAATAAACTCGGGTAATTTAAATAATATATTATCCGAGATGTAGATTTTTTTAAAAAAAAAAAGATCCTAGAAAATTTAGATTAAAAAAATGCTAAAAACAAATTGAATTAACTAATTAATCCACATTCAGGATAATCCCAAAGAAAAAAATCACAAATCTCAATGACCAATAATATAATATCTAGTGATAAAATAAACAAAATAGTCAATTTCATAAAAAAACATTAAAGGGATTTTTTTCATCAACTTAAGTTAATCCAACTTATCCATTACTCATGATATGAAATCAGAATAATCTTACAAAGAAATGCGAAACAATTAACAACGTTATACCTCAATAACCAAATATCAAATGATTTTTTTAATAAACAAATTATAGATGATTTCGATCTTGTTTGACTCTAAGTCTTAAAAGTATTTTTGAAAAAAAAATAAAAATTCTTTATTATCATTTTGTGCTTTAAATTATTTTTTAAAATATTTTTAGATAATTTTAAAAAATAATATAAACCATACTTACAAATAATATTTTTAGTTTCTTGCTATTATTTATTTAGTTTCTTACTCTTTGAACACCCCCTTCATATTTTGACCTTTTAATCAATTAGCAAGCCTATCACAAACCTCGGGTTTAACAAAATCAGCCCAACATCAATTCAATATGCTACTACTGTTTTCAATGTTTTAAGACCTGCTTATTTGTTTATTTTTTTATTTTAAAAAGTTTTTTTCAAAAGAGTATTTTTTTTCTTCAAATTAATCTTTTCATATCATTTTAATACACAAATATCAAAAATATATATTTTTTAAAACAATATTATTTTAATATATTAAAAACACTTTAAAAAACTCATGGTGAACCAGCTCCATGCATCACCATCTTTGCTTCAGTGTCTAAACACAGGTGCCCCTTCTAATTTTCTAAATACCCAAAACTTGTCACAGTGCTTAAATTTGCCCTTTTTCAACCGCATGGAAAAAAAGAGTACACCCTCCTATCCGGATGTGAGCACAGAGGCACTGTGCACAGAAAGCAATCTGATAAATGGGAGTAGAGAGAGAACCAAATGCTTTACAATGACATGAACAATTTCGGTTATAATCACAAGAAAAGGAATGGTTTTGCAATACAAGCAGCACTTCATGCCAACAAAAGAAAGGGGGCAGCGCATGGGCAAACTGAGAGGGCATGACAGAATAAACAAGCAGCAACTAATACACAACCGCACAAAAAATTTACAGAGATCTCAAATAACTCGAGGTGACGGGGCTTCAAAGGAAAAATAAATAAATTAAAAAGGATAAAAAAAAGGACCACGATTTTTTCTTATCTGGTTCCGGGATCTATGCATATATCAAAACCACAACTCGCAAGAGAGTAAAGTCCCCTTTTCTTTCAAAGAAATGTAGAAGTAGGCCTCATGATTGTTACATGGGATGGTTTGGGGACCGGCCAATGAGTCTGCACTGCTCTGGCAGCAAAGAAGATATTACCTGCCCATTAAGTTGAAAGAGCTCACCATCAATTCCACAGCCATTGTGTGTGTGCTTCCCCGCTTTTATCTTCACAGATTTTACCTGCAGAAGTTTAAACTAGATGGTGTCAAGCAACTTAATTCATTTATGATGACCCTTGCTGCCTGCTAAAAATATGCAGCACCCAATGAGGTGCATTTCTTGTATATGCACATGAATGCTTGAAAACACCCGCAACCTCTCTGCATCTCCGAGCAGGATTACCTACATAGTCAGGTCAAATGCAAACAGTCTTCTGATAAAATTCACATGCTGTTTTTTTTATAAAAAAAAAAAACTCAATCGAGCACTGCATGTACGGGATATTTCCAAAAATCATCCTTCAGAAACATGCTCTTAAAAGAACAACTTGAATAACAAATCCTATAGAAACACCAAAATAACAACCATGTGAACAAACTGGCAGGGGTGTATCAGATTGTTCTGATCTCAAATGAGAGCATCGGATGAACCCAACAACAGAGAAAAGCTCTGGACAAGCATAGCCACCATAAAAAAAACAAGATTCAACTAGACATTTTTCAGTCATCTAAAGTTCCTACGACATTCAATTAAGATGCCAAAATCCATGCATACTAACATCATTGACAATTATGATGCAATCCCCGACTCAATTTGCTGCTTCATTTTAAGAATGCAAGAGAATCTGCTCATACCTTAATATATTCAACATATGGGAGAGAAAGATGCTGACCCATCTGCAATAGCAAGAAAAATCTCAGTAGCCTCAGTCGCCCACTACCATGAACTAAGAGCATATCCATGGTGTTGTCGTCATGCTCAGCCCTTGGTGCTACCACCTGAGAACTCTGAACAGTTCTGCAAGCATGATTGCAAACCATGATACCAAGAAATTGTCCCTTTTTAAATTCCCATTTATCCTCAAACCTAGGAATGACTTCCTTTTTCATCCCTGCTTCTATATCATCTGATGGCCCTGGCAATTCAATAGGATTTTCAACATCCCAATTAGGTTCAGTATCCCACTTTGGTCCAGCATCCCAAATTGGACCAGGATCAGATAATGTTGAGGATATATCCTCTCTATCATTTGGTGCAGCATTTCCCCAAGAACATCGAGAAGGATCATGTGTAACAGTCAATCCTGTCCATCCTTTATCGGTCCTCGACTTTGACCTAGTCCTTGGCCAATTTGGAGTTGTTGACAGTGGTAATTGTGGATGAATAACTTCTGGCTCTGCCATGACATTTGTCCTCCCTGATGACAGGCGTTTTGCTTTTGGATCTAAGCCACGCACATACTCAGATGGTTCAGTGCTGGCATGAGTGCTACTGCAGGTTGTATCCAAGTCCCCTCCAGACATTCGACTTGGAGTCATTATTGAGTCAATACTTGATAAACTAGAGGCTCTGGGCATACCATCTTTGTTAGATCTTCTCATCACATCAGTGTACGAGTCTGAAATGTCAACCATGTCTCTCTCAGCTGACTGTTTTCCATCCCTATCCTCTCTTGATGCAGGAAGATATTCCACTTCATAGCTGTACTTAGGCAAGCATAAGAACTTGAGGAATCCAGCAACAAAATAACGCAATGGACCAAAGCGTTTCTGATATTTCTCAGAAAGTTCCAACACTACACGTGAAATAAGTACAAGTGAATGATAAAAGTTTCTATCATGAATATTAAAAATCATAAAGCATCTCAAGCATCATGTGTCCATTACAGAAACTTTTTATCCACTGTAAAGGTGTAAAGGTCAAAATATTAAATAATAGAACAACTGGCAAAAGAAACAAAGATCAGCTGATTGCTCATACTATTCACTAAATTTAACAGATAACTGGAAAAGTGCAATCCAATCTAGCCTCTAAGTTATAAAATGGGATTAGCTATCCTAGACCTTTTAAAATGTATCCTTTCTTTCCATAACATTTTCTTAGCTCTTGGATAGCTTCTCATAATAACAAATCAAAATGTTTAATAGCACTTGGATATTTAGTCCAGAGCATGTACCGAATAAGTCTCAGACATCAAAGCATGCACCCGGTGTTGTTATTACTACCAACATTAAAACAAAGCTCATGGACATTTGAACAAAAATAGATGTACAAGTGTTAAACACCAGGACTAATAATATCTAATTATCTTGTTTACGAGTATAAAGCTCATGGACATTTGAGCAAAAATGAATGTACAAGTGTTATAACACCAGGACTAATAATATCAAATCATCTTGTTTGCGAGTATAAAGCTCATAAGATTATTTGGTTGCGGCATCAATAATGATATAAAATGAATGAAAGGAAAAATACTTCAAAACACCACCAAGAATTTTTTAAACTCAAAGGAGGTAGCATCCTAGATTTTATAAAGTAATCATGAATATATGATCTGTTGCATCAAATCTCATTGAACTGAATTGCAGTGAAAGTTTTTTAACAAATCTTGAAAAAGAAACAAAGTATCAATTCCCTTTCACTTCACCAATTACTTCACAAAGATATCTGTTTCCGCAGAACATTTATTTGTACCAAAAACAGTTACGCGTGGTTCATCAGTTTAAGGATCTTAAATTCAATTACATTGTTCCATAGGCAAAAAGAAGCTAAGCCTATAAATTTTCAGTGGTTGTTTGAGGATTAATTGCAACATTGTGAACTCACCATCACTGACAAAGCCATAATACGAGACTGTCATTCCAAAGTGTATAACACCAGATTGTATCCACTCAACAGCAAAAACATCAGTAGCAGTAAGACCCCCCTGAAACCAACAAAAAATACATCTATGGTGAGCTCACTGGGCATAGCATGCTATGAAGTGGGATTTTCACAAATATTAAAGTTCATAGGAAAGAAATTCATTAGACATCAGACTTAATGCACCTATGCAGACACTCACGTGCATGTGTGTGAAAACAGCAGCCTTTCGGTCAGTAAGTTTGAAGGTGATATCGGTACTAAAAAGCCAACACAATTTCCTAACTTGTTTTCTGAGGCACAAGGTTTCACAAAAGAGCTTTTAAAGGGAAAGGTAGAGATTGCTTCACTGGCAAAACAAGCAATGATCTTGTAACATGAAAACTCCACTTTGACTAAGATAATATAGAAACCAGCTTATATGTATCAATTCCACTAATCACAAGTTGCAGATAAACAATGCATTGGCTTCTGGTTAAAATAATTGGATGAACTCACTATAGAATCAATTACAAAAGTCCAAACAACCTTCCAGCAGTAAATGCAAATTCTCAATAAATCATCTCAAGCACCATTGAGTCTAAAGGAATTTGACTTCTCACCATTTTTCCCATGACACATCAGGAACTAATCAGGATCACATGCCATCTGAATCCCAATTTCTTTTCAATTTTTATTTTTATTCTAAAGTTAACCTACACCACCAAAGCAGTGTCCAAGAAAACACTACCACAATCTTGTGTATAGAGAATTACGCTCCCTTAGAGTCCCATTACTGCTGTAACCAGAATGTCAAACCTGTGCAAGAAGACATTTGACCTACTACTTCCATGCATCCCCACCCTCCCTTGGTCCCTGGTGATAAACATTCGTTCTGATCCAACCAATCAAGCAGTAGGATAATGATAATTAATAGACTGTTAAATAAACAGTCAACTTATTAGCTGAAAAGAGAATCAGACACTATCCTATCCAGAACTGAAGCAAGTAAACAGAAACAGCTAGTGCTATGCCCCACCTCCCCTCCCACAAGGTAGGCCCACCCCCGAGGAATGACTTTCATACTGAAATATCATACATGTCAAACAGATCAATTTTGACTAAGGATTTACAGAAACAGCATTCATCTATGATGGACTAATCAAAACTTTTCCAAACAGGATTCTCTACCCATTTTATGAAAAAAATTACCTTCACAATAGATATGGCAGCCGAAACTGGATCTCTAACCCCTAGAACAGTCCAAATTAGTGAATTATCTGAACCAGCAGGTATAATTCCAATTGGTATCGAAATTCCTTCTTTCTGGTTATCTCTACAGAGCAGACCATTTAGAACCTGCATGATTACAAAGATCAAATGACTTGTTCAACATACAGAAGCAGACCAACATCATGAGTATTATGATTCAGTGTGAATGCACAATAAATATACAAAGACAGATGCGTGGAAGCCATCATATATTGTCATTTTGCTCTCATAGAATACCACCCAGACAGTCCTTATAAGAGCAATCACATTTTGGCAACAAGTAATTATGAAGATGTGGTAAAACATTTGATAGTAAAATCAATCTCAACATTTAAGTTGGGCTTTGAGAGGGAAGGGGGCATTATTTGAGGGTTTTGATTGCTTGCAAAAGTGCATGCATCTGTGAAAGCATGACAGAGATGGAGGCAGGGACCAAGGAGGGAGACCTGATCTCCATGAACGTGTATCCTCCAATCAATGGCTTAGGTAAATTAGTGTCAGAAATTTGGTGCAACCTGGCAGGGCTGCATAAACAGCAAAAGTCAAGCTAGTGAAGGACTGATTAGAATTTCAAATAAATGAAACCATCCTCGTCGTGCAAAATTCTCCTCTCCCTTATCCCCCAAAAATCTTACGATTTCTGTGTAATTGTGTATTCTAAGTTCCCTTCACTTCAACAGTGTTTGGTATTGCTTACCTACATTTAATAAAATTTCCCTGCTCTTCAACTATAGGCATTTTTATCAGCATGCTTGGATGATAATTCATATCTAACAGTGAGCTGTCCCATTCTCCAACAAAATAACTAATCTAGACCAGACCTGTTCTCTTTACCACGATAAAACATTTTCACATCTACACAGTTAAATATACAAGCAGCTGTCAAAATATTTGTTATTATGCATTGCCCTCAATTCTTAAATGCAACTGATTTTGATGAAAAAACCAAAAACCATTACCAACCTGGCAACTTGAAAACTTCAACTATATAAACCAAGGCCCAAACTATCATTAGAAAAGGTCAGCTTCTTGATGTACAACACACAAGATACAGTTGTTCCCAGAAGTATTGGACATGTTTTGATGCAGGGCAACTTTGCCATGCTATGATGTAAATCTTTCTCTTTCAACAAGTATCAAATGCAAACTTGATTGTATTCAACAACGCATTCCTATCCCAAAGATCCAGACTTATTTACTCTTCATCTCGAACAAATCTAGTTTCTTTTATCAAGTTCCTCATGACTGGCTATTAAATCGAGAAAAGTAACTATAGAGGTCAATAAATCAAATCCAAGCCAAGGAGCATGGCATGATTCAATGACATCTGTGCAGGTAAGCATAGTACTCTATGGTGTGATATTAAACTATATGCATATCTGAACCTTCAGCAACAAGAAATTAAAAATGGCTATTTCCCTGAAGTGGTAAAAGACTTGCCTCATTTATTATTCCATCACCACCAACGCATATAATTCCTGGAAGAATATGTGGTTGTCAGGGTACAGATGACAGATCATAAAAAGGGTTAGCAAACCATAAATGCACCATGTTATCATGTGATGCATTGAATAATAATACCGTCAGGACAAGTGCTGATATCAACAGTTGAAGCAAGCTTTTTAGCATGGCCAGCAGACGTTGTTTTGACTACCTCCAATTTGAACCCCGCTAGCTGTCATTAAATTATTGATATCAATATATATCATAGCAAAGCATGCATTCATTCTCAGCATGTTGATGCAATGCAAGCAGCAAAGAAACATGAAGCAAGTTGGACAAGAAAAGTAAGGAATATCCAGTACACATGTATCAATTTAGCGTGTGTGAGGTGAGGTCGAGTTTTATTGTGGGTACAATTCCCTTACAGAAAAAACCACATCTCACTAAAAGCTACAAATACATGCTTTTTGTTGCTTTTTGGGGGTCCCACCAAAAAAACCCAACCACATCTCAATCCCAAACACACCCAAGAGGTGACTCATGCTTTCATGGGCATGTTGAGATTGATGAAATCAAGCTTTGTGCATCATTGCATTGGGAATTACATGAAAATCAAGAGCAAAAATCAAGAAAGGACCTTAAATATTGGTTCCACGATTCCATGGAAAACTTTAGTTGAACGACCGTGCCCCGAGCGTGGATTTAATATGACCAGCATTTTGGGAGGGCTTTTGCACTTGAAGAGAAGTTCAGGAGGAGGGTCAGTGGGAAGTAACTCAGATGAAGCTTGTTTCTTCGATGATGCCAAGGGATGAGGCAAACAATTAATATAACATTGCTGATCAGCAAATCCACCAACCCATTGAAGTGCATCTTCCACACTAGAGGCCAAGAAACGGTAGTCTCTGCGAGTTCTTTTAGGCTTCATAAAGCAAGACATCCCACAAGAGCTCTTTTTTATGGGATAAGAATGCACTGTAAAAAGTCTGAGACCAACATTGTATGATACCTGTCAATGACATATAGAGGGATCATTGCTCAAGTTCTCGATGGTAAATTCTTAGAGTACAGCTAAAAATATATACTGGGGAATGAAATGTGAATATTACCGAGATGACATGCTCCAGATGGAGCATATGAGAACCCCAAACTAAAGCTTTGCTTGTAAGCTTAGCATCAACTGCTTGTTGGTTGGTGATGTCAGTTTGGTCTTTCGTAGTACTGGTATGATAGGAGGAGGTGTTTCTTTTATCCAAAATGAGTTTCCCAGAGAAGACAGCGTAGCCTAACAAATCAGAGTTTTCATCTCCTCCGGCAGTTGCTCCTCCACCTATGTCTATTCTGTGCTCATCGATCTTGGGTTGGTTGAATGGAAACGGGTCATCAGCAACGGCCTCAGTATTACTCTTGGAATTGGAAGAGGCAGCCTTGAGCTTTTTGCTGCGTTTCTGTTTCTCAGGGAAAACAATTGGGGAAGAGTGCGTGGCTATTTGAGAGCACAAGCTCAATCTCCTCTGAGATTTATTGTTACTGTTGGTAGGAGCAGTAGCAGGGTTGGAATTAATACCCGGATTATTCCTGGACACAAAACTCCCACTCTTACCCTGGTGCATGTCTCTGCGTTGTGTAATAAAAAAGACACACAGCGAGACAGGGGATTGATGACAACTCTATTAACCTCCAATAAATTTTGATTCACTTTAATTAATTGATAAAAAAATCAAAGCAAGGAAAATGACATCTCACACTCTCTCACGTGAGCTGGAAGCGATACGATGGTGGTGGTGGTGGTAACAATCCAATTTTGACAACACTAAACGGCATCAATCAAAAGCAATATCAAGATGGGAAATGATCAGATCAGCCTGCAAAAGTTCAATTCAATTCAATTCCTTGGGTTGTTATATCTTTTGATTACCTTTTGAGATTAGATTCGAATAGGAAAGAAATTGTCTATGATATATAAATAAATAAATAATGGGCGACAAAACGGAAGAAGAGGAGGAGGAAGGAAAAAATTACCGTGGAATGATGACAGATGCCGGTGAGATCGCCTTCATCGTCTAGGCTCTAGCTGATGCGCTCTCATCTCGTCTCAGATGAAAATGAAGCAATTTGCAGCTGGTGAGGATGGGGTGGACGAGGAAGATTCATTCGTTGGTTCGGTCATTCAAAGTTAGAAAGAGGGCTTTGGGCCCATGTTTGGGCCTCTTTTTTCTTGCTATTACACTAGCCATTTGCTATGCTTTCCGCAATGGAAAGAACTGAATTTTTAAACATATAAAAAACAGATAGAAAGAGTTTTTTTTTTTTTTAATAATTACTATATATATAAAACCCATGGATTGCAATAGTAGTTTTTTTTTTCTACTTACGTTTTTTTCTCTTGTTTCTGCTTTTTTTTTTGTTTTTATTTTATGATTTCTTTTTTTTTTTTGCTTTTTTTTTCTAATTATTCTTTTTCTTCTTTTTTTCCTCCGTTTTTTTCTTCTTATTTTCTTCTTATTTTTTGTATTTTTTACTTATTATTTTTTTTCATTTTTTCTTATTATATATATATATATTTTTTCTACTTATATATTTTTTTGGTTTTTTGTTTTTTAATAATCGGGGTGTCCGAGCTCGCTTAAATTCACCACGATTAATCTCCATATCCAAATTTTTTTGATAACCAGGGTGTCCAGGCCAACTTATGCATATCACGACAATCCCCGGACCCACATTTTTTTTCTAAAATGCTTTCCTGCTGGTACAATTTTTTTTCTTTTTTTATAATTTTTTTTATTCACTTATACATTTTTTTTATAACCGGGATCTCCGACCAGCTTAAGCACACCACGACTAATTCTTAGGCCAATTTTTTTAAAAAACAATATGGATTGCTACAGTGCTTTCATGCTTATACTTTTTTTTTTCTTTCGCTTATATATTTTTTTGTAACCATGGTCTCTCAGCCAGCTTAAGCTCTTTTTTTCACTTATATTTTTTTTTTATAACCACGATCTTCGGCCCAGCTCAAGTGCACCACCACTACTCCTCGGACCAAATCTGTTTTTTGATAATCGGGGTGTCCAGGCCAGCGTGGACACACCATGACTAATCTCCGAACCAATTTATTATTATTTTTTATTTTTTTTCCTTATATATTTTTTTGTTCACTTTTATTTTTATTTGTTCTTTGGATTAGATGATTTTTATAATTTTATTATTTGCGCAATAATAATGATAATTTTAGTGATTATTTTTTTATAAAAATCTTTTGATTTTTTTTTAAGATTTTCCTGAAATTTTAATTTATATCGGTGATCATTTTAAAAGTAATATTACTCTATTTTTCCCTTTATTCGTTTTTTTTTGTTTTCTGTTTCTTTATTTGTTCTTTAGATTATATGATTTTATTATTTATGCAATAATAATGATAATTTTAGTTATTGTTTTTTTATTGTTTTTTTTATAAAAATCTTTTGCTTTTTTTTTAATTTTTCATGAAAATTTAATTATTTTAATTGTTTTAGCAGTAATGTTAGTAATAATTTTAGCTTTAATAGCAATGATAATGGCAATAACGTCATGATGAATTTTCAATCTATGTTTTCATCTTTTTGTTGATAGAAAATTAACAACTTATTTTTTTTATTTGATTATTGTAGGTATTTTCACAATTTATATTTTATTTTTGTTTGATTTAAATTGAATTATAAAATAAACTAATCTTAATACAGTGAACTTAATAATTCAGATATCCGAGTTTTCTTGTTTTTTTAATAATGATGATAAATTTATGCTGGTTATTTCGTTTGAAACTACTAAACAGATAAATTTATATCGATTTTAAATTCATATATTTTATAAAAAACTTGCACTTGACATGAATTCTGCACAGATTTATTATTTTAGCTAAATTTATATTATAATAAAAATACATACAATTAATATTTTTTACATTGAAAAAAATATTGTGCCGCCCGCGGCGAAGCGCGGGGGCATTGTCTAGTGTTATATATTTGACTACAATAATAATTAGTCTAAACAGAATCTTTGTGAAGTAATGTTAAAATAATTATTTATTAGACAATTTTTTGTGTGTTAATAATAATGTGAAGTAAAATAATTTTATAGAAATAAGATAAAAAATCAAAGATAACTGCATCAACAGATTTATGAGCACATAATTGATAAAATCCATTAATGATGAGCTATTTTCTTTCTGCACCAAATTGATTAATTATTAGGTTTGCTTTAATTATTTGGCTATATATTTAATTGATAGATAATAAAACTACAATTAATAAAATTCTCTAAAGATGAATTAGTTGCTTTCTATAACAAACTGATTGATTGTTGTAAATTTATCCAAATTTCTTATTGTTATTATTATGATTGAAGGAAAAATTAAAAAAATATTAGCAGTGTAAAAAAAAAAATAGCATATTTGAAGAATAAATAAAAATAATTAAAGAATAAAAGCAAAATTAGTATCATTATCATTATGAATATAATTATTATAATTATTTGGATTATACTCAAATTATTAAAATGTCCCAAAGCATAAAAAAAACTGTAACAGAAAAGCAAGCTATAAAATATTTATAAAAAAAAAATTACTAAAATTATTATCATTGTGTAAACAATTTAAATCATAAAATTATACTGAAAAAACAAAACAAAAAAACTCTAACAAAAGAGCACATAAAAACAACAACAAAAAATGGCAAAACCAAAAAAAATATTATTAGCATTTAAAAAATCATTTGATTTGAAAAATAAATAAAAATAGGAACAAAACAAAAAAAAAGTTCAAAGTGAAAAAAGAAGAAATATCAATTTTAATAAAAGAGCTAACAAAAACAACAAAATTAGAAATTAAAACCAAAATAAATATTATGAGAAAAAATAAGTTATTTGATTTGAAGAACAAATAAAAATAATAGAAAATATTAAAGAAAAATAACATAGGAAAAAAAGAAGAAGAAACATCAATTTTAAAATGATCACCAACATAAATTAAAATTTCAGGATTAAATTGAATAAAAACAAAACCTTTAGAAAAAAGAAAATGGAAAAAAAAAACTAAAAGCATGAATACATAAATAAGAACAAAAAATAAAGACCATATAAGAAGGATAGAAAAAATGAAAGTATTGAAACTAAACAAAAAAATTAAAAGCATAAAGATTAAAATAAAAAATAAAATATATAATATTTTTGCTTTTGTTCAAAAATTTATTTTCATTTTTTGCTTCTGTAAAAAAAATATTTTCATTGTTTATGTTCAAACATAATAACAACAATAAGAATAAAAACCAAAGTAATTTATCATTTAATTTTGTATTTATTAATTAATTCATGCAACAAATTATTGTTACAGGTTTTGCTTATTTTTTTTCGGGATAATTTAATAATTTTCATGTTTAAATAGTAAGATCAATGATAATGATGATAACAACAATAATTTATTATGATGATTGTAGTGCTTATGATATTAATAATTATGGCTATGATGCTAATAGTAACAATAACTCATAAAATAATATTGAGGATATCAATAATAGTAACTGATAAAATAATAAAATTTATTATGGCCATGGTGCTTATGGTTATGATGCTAATAGTAATAATAACTCATACAATAATATTCAAAATATCAATAATAACAATTTTTATTATAATCAAAATGATTAGAATAATTATATTCATAAGGATAATAATAGTAATTTTGCTTTTGTCTTTTAATTTTGTCATTTGATTATTTTCATATGTTCTTCATATTAAATAATATTTTTTTAATGTTGCTAATGTTTATTGGTTTATCTTCAATCATAATAATAAGAATAAGAATAATAATTCAAGTAATTTATCATCCGATATTTTATTTATCAAAAATTATGTTTTGCAACTTCTCTATATATAATGTTTCACATCCAACATCTCAAATTAATGATTTAGAAAAAATTTGTGGCTTAATATTGTCTTTAATTTTTTTATTTTATTTCTTTAAAATTGTATTACTTAACATTAGCATCAAACAAAAAATTGTCTTATTTAATTTTTGTACTCTTATTATTTTAATTTTTGGTTCAGTTTCGATTTTTTTTTGTCTTTTTGAGATGGTTTCTATTTTTTATTTATATTTATTCACTATTCCTAAATAAAGATAAGTAACTTCTCCCCCCTAGCCTAGTCATTGGTAGGTTGGCTCGGATTCCTTTCTTTCCATGTAGTGCCCTTTCCTTGAACCATCAAAGTCATAGGGGTGTTCATCCCTTCCCTCCCCCCTGCTTGTTGATCGTTCAAAGAAATATCCTTGTGCAGTTCCTTGTTAATCGAATGGCAATCTTTTGGACGACGCCGTTCTTGATCCTAATAAATAGAATAAGTAAGTACTACGTCAAAGCATACGCGCACGGAAGGATCAACTTATATCCCTAGCAATACGTTACTTAGTTTTGGTTTTTTATTTATAGTAAGTTTAGCTCCGGCGGAGTGAAAGGAGAGTGGAATTCTTTCTTATGCATGTATAGTGAATGTTCTGTTATCAGTGATATGTTATCATTGTGTTATTTTTCACCCGTTTTGTCCACATGTGGTTTAAGAACACTGAAATTAAAAAACAAAAAATATCTGAGCTAACTTTTTTTATTGGTATTGCTTATATCAACATTGTATTTAAAAAAAAACTATTTTTTTTAATTAGTTATGGTGTTTGTGAAGAGAAAGAGTTATTTTAGTTTTTCTTTTTAATTTTAATGTGTTAATATGAAACAAATATCAAAATATATAGTTAGTTTAACATATTTTAAGAAAAAAATGCTAAAAATAATCATTATTTTCAACACCTTATACATAATAAAATTATTATATAAAACACTAAATAATTGAAAGAATTATTTTTTAAAAGAATAAGAGCCTAAGTGAATAACAAAATATATAGACAATTTCAGTCAAAAGATAAAATTGAAACAATTAAAATCCCAACAACGGAAAAAATAACATGAATGAAAAAAATACAATCAAAAGAATAAGGACAAAATGAAACATAACAATTGATTTTTTTTAAATTAGTTGTGGTATTTGTGGAGTTTTAAATAGAATTCATAAAGATTTTTTTATGCTATTTGTATTATTGTAATGTGTTTATTTTAAACAAATATCAAAATATATAATTAGTCTAACATATTTTTCAGAAAAAATACTATAAAAATAATCACTATCATTATTTTCAAAACCTTATCCATAATAAAATTAATATATATAAAAAAACTCAATGATATAAAGAATTTTAAAAAATTAAAAGAATAAGGGCCGAAATGAATAAGACAATATATGATCAATTTCAATTGAAACAATATTTTTTTTAAATATCATTTAAATTAAAAAAAAAGTATTCTAAAGAAAAAATATAAAATATCCCAAGTATTTAAAAACAAATTAAACCATGCTAATCTCCTTAGAAATTTCTTTTTTTTAGAAAACCAATTTATTTAATAACAAAAATCCAAAACTAAGAGTATATGCATATAAACATGGAAAAAAAATAGAGACTATTTTAGAAGAAACAAAATAAATTAAAGGATGTTGATTTTAATGAAAAATTAAAAGAATAAGGCCTAAAATGAAAAACAAAAATATATGGTCAATTGCAATTGAAGGATAAAATTGAAAGAAATCAAAATTTCTATACTGAATAAATTAAGGAATTGAAAACCAAACCCAAAATTAAGAGAATAAAGATTGAAATGAAAAAATACATGGTCAATTTCAATATAAGGACAAAATTTAAACAAATTAAAACTTCTATACCGAAAACATTAAGGGATTTAAAACCAAATCCAAAATTAAAAGAATAAGGACCAAAATAAAAACAAATATTCTGATTAATTTCAATTGAAGGACTAAATTGAAACAAATCAAAACTTATATATCAGAAATCAGGTAGAAAAAAAAATCAAAGCCTAAAGATTGAAATGATAAAACTAGAAACCAAGAGGACTGCCATGTAAGTTAGCCTACAAGAGGAGAGAGAAAAGTGAAAAAAAGATATACCGGCCACCAGCACGTATTTGACCACTATGAGATGACATACACAACACCATGTGTAAAGGGACATGACGACGCCTCCAGTGAGACGACGAATGGACATGTTTGTACACCATATTACACTGCATGCGCCGCCTTAAAAACACGTTCGTGAGACGTGCCGACAACTTTCCATTCAAAAAAGAATAAAATGAATGTGAAAATACAAATATACCATAGAGCTAATTCTTCTATTTTGTCATTTTTAGGGTACATCCGTAATTTCACTATGCATCAAACGATAAAATAACAAAAATACCCTCACCCGATAAACCAATATTTTATCTTATCCAAGGGCATACCAATTATTGTACTGTTCATTGACAAACCAAAAATAAAAAAACCCAAAAATACCCTTGCCCATTCAACACTGTTTTGTCTGATAGTAGGGGTAAAACCATAGTTCCACTATGCAAAAAATCAGTTAAAGATGCAAATACCCCCAAACAATTAGAAAATGCCAATAGGTTTTATGAAAAAGTAAAAAAATACCCAAGTCTAAGAGTTAGTTTTAACGTACTGAGGGGTAAAATGATAATTATACTATTACAATCCACAATTGTGTCCACTGCTACAATATTTATCCCACACGGATTAACTCTTTCTTTAATTATTTCTGTCCTAAAGATCCGCAGTTCCTTGCATTTTATTTATTGTAATTTTTACCAGGATTAATCTTACAATGTTCCTATAATCTCATGATGATTTTTTTTATATATAATTGAATTTCATTTCAAGGGTTTAATATTAGATTAAAATAATGTTTATAATGATAAAAAACATGAGGAGAGAAAAAGGAGCTAGAAAAATATTATCGACATTATACCGAAGGTTTGTTTGCCACACACCCACTCAGGATGAAGGGGTCATCACAATGATTCTAACACTGCCCTGGAAGCCACCATTTGACCATCAAACTTCACTACATGTGCCTTTCAAATAGCACAATTACAACCCATTTGCTAATTACACGTGTTAATTACTTTTTAAAAAATAATATTTATTTTTATTAAATCACAAAGTTGCTGCTAGTGAACTTTATTATAACAAAAAAATCAAGATGAAAATACAAAAAAATCTTGGATGCTAGTTTGTTTATTTTTTTATTTTTAGGATAATTAAGTCATTTTATTGTGCTTTGATAATGTTAAAAAATAGATTTGTTTGCTATCAATATAACAATGACTAATGAACCATTACAACCATACCATATTTTCTCTAATAACTAGTTTATTTATTTTTAAGGGCAAATGAGTCATTTTACTATTTTCAATATATAGTGAAATGTAAGATATACAATGAAAAAACAAGCCATGTTATGTTTTTTTTGATTCAATGGTTTTTAGTTTTTTTTTTATCAAAGAAGAGGAAAAACCCATCATTATAGAGAGAGAAAAAAGTTTGTTATGGTTGCTCCACTCAGGATGAGATGTTAATTCAAGGTAAATTCATGTTATTTTGCAATGTTTAGAGAAGTTGTTGAATTGTAGCACTAACTACATTGTTAGTGCTACACTACAAGTTAGATAAATTATTTTTTTAATATAAAAAATATTTAGTTGTTATTGATTTGTTTTTTAGCAAGAAAAAAAATACTTATACGGTGATTGATCTTATATGATGTGATTAATTTAATAGATCTAAAGACGATTGAAATGACCAATAAAAATGCAAATTGTATTGAAAAAATTAGGACAACATCTTTTTTTTAATATTAAAATGATATTATATTAGATCGATTTAAATCAACTCAAGTTTATATATCAAATTCGTTATTCAAGTCATGAGACTATGATAATCATTTATAAAACAAATAAAAAATATCAAACATAATTCTCAATCAACTTAATATTGAAAGATGAAATTTTAAACAAAATTTCACTAAAAGATAAGTCAAGTCAAATAAGATTAATGTGCAAATATGATTCATAAGAGTGGAATATCCCATGTAAAGCAAAATCAAAACAAATCAAGAAACTCAATCCATAATCTACTAAACCACTTGAGTCAATCGACCAAAGCTGTAACTTAGGTAATGAGATTGAGGTGACCTTATAGAATGCAAACTATAAAATATTATGAAGTCTAATTATCAATTAGCCCACTATTTAAGAATTATTTTCTTAAAAAAATCATCTACAAAAGGAATAAAAAAACTTAAGCCAACTATCTCAATTTGCAACTTAGGCCATAAGATTATGATAATCACATAGAAAAAAAATCTTAATTACTGATCAAATTAATTTCAAAGGATTAATTTGGAAAAAAAAAACTCAGGTTAACCTGAGTTAATCTTCCAAACCTAAGTCATAAACTATGATAACTCCATATCAAGTGGTTCAAGAAAAAATAGAGAGTTTGGTTCTCAATCAACCAAATATTGAGGTATAAAATTGAAAAAATGAGCAAAAACAATGGCTGGAGATAACATGACTAACTTGTAAAATTTGCGATGACATTGATTCTAAGCTTTAGGGTTTTGGGTTTAGGGGAGGCATAATGTTTCTTTCTAGAGAGAAGTTAGAGATAGGTAATCTCAAATTCTCCCAAACTTACTTCTTCCCGAACACTGCTGTTGGCCATACATATTAGCCGGATTCAATCCCCACCCCCTCAAGCTTTCCGCCTTAAACTCGATACCTGATTCCTCATTCAGTTAGGAAAATACAACTTTCAAAGAAAGTAACCCACCATCTAGAAAACCATCCAAAACTCAACACTGACAAACCCCCACCCCGCTAGAGAACCACCCCAAACCAACCTCTAGATAATCACCAAACAAGAAAGAGCCACCCATCACCCAACACATGGTTGGCTTATGGGTAGATAAGGTCAGGGTCACTGACTCGAGTATGAGGTTCTTGCTGGAGAAACACCACAAGCAGTCACATGGAAGTCGACTGAAGATACCCAAACATAGGATAAGCGAGAGCTAAAGCCAGTGAACCAGGAAGTTGACTTCTTCCCTAGAACATGCCTCCCCTATCATATCGTAAGCTCGATCGCAAACAGAGTGCGGAAGCAACATGGTTTGGAGCAAACCATGACCACAAGTGATGGCTTTTACTTGTTCAGGTTCAAAGAAAAGGAAGTAGTCCATGCAATAGTGGACAGGGCCATGGATGTTTGGGGGCAAGTCTATTATCCTGCAACAATGACATCCTCACATTCAATTTGACAAAAATTGAATAACCACTATCCTAGTTTGGATACTACTTAAAGGTCTCCCCTTTCTGTTATGGACAAAGCCAGGACTCAACTTGGCAACAAGCATGGTAGGGTGGCCTATTTTGTGTGATGAACACACCTTCAACTGCAAACATCTCAAGTTCACCATAATATATGTAGAGGTGGATGCGGCCCATCTTTATATCCATAGCTATGAGATGGAAATCCCACAGTCCAACAAGCCACTCTTGGTGGAGGTTGATGTAACATCCTAAACCCTAATAATAATGTCCATTATAGGATGCTAGAATTTATAGGGATTAAACAATCTCTGAAAACAAAAGGTAGTCTAGGATTGGGCACGCAACAATAACCTAAAAATCCTAGGTCTAATAGAGCCAAGATTAGGCTCCATCAAATTTTTCGAGATCAGTTCTCGGATGGGTCTTCATGGCTAGCAAAGTGTAGGCAATGGTGAGGTTATAAATCCTTGTCGAATATTGGTGACTTGGAATCCCTCTAAGCTTACGGTGCATGTTCTTGATTATACCTCTCAATGGATGATGTGTGCGGTTACATCCATTACTACTAAAGTCAACATAATGGTCACCTTCATCTATGGCCATAACACGTCGGCAAAAAAGGAACAACTTTGGGCCTACCTGAAGGATAGAACCCCAACAATGCCTCTACATTGTGGATTATTCTAAGGGACTTCAATACCATACTCAGTAAGGCAGATAGAGTGGGGGTCCCAGCTCTGGCCTCAGCATATGAAGGACTTTCCAATATGCACCTAACAAACAGGCTTGAGGGGTTAGGGTTTGGGGGGGGGGGCATAATGTGCAGCCTTAGAGAGAAGCTAAAGAGAAGTGCTCTCCAAAAACCTCTCGGCATCTTTCTCAATCCCTGCAGCCGCCTCCAGTAAAAATCACGACAACCAGCTTCTTAGGCCAAAACCCCATAAACCTTACTTTCCTTTTCACCTTTCACCTCAAATCTATTAGCAGCCGCCACAAAAAAATCACCTCAAATCTATTAGCAACCACCATAAAAAATCAAGCCGTTCATCACTTTTCCTACAACCTCGTCCCTTGTCACCTCAAAGGCTAGCTTTTATTTCCTGCCAAACCAGTCAACCCCAAAGATCAGGTTTCCTTTTCAACTTCTGCCACCTTTCAAATCTCCTCAAAAGCCCCAACAGACCCTAAAACAAAGAACCCTCACCCAAAAAACTACCAAAAAATCCAGAGAGAGAGTACAAAAAGTTTTTAAGCAACATGAACAATATGGAAAAGCAACAGACTTAGACCACATGGGTGGAGCGCATTAGAGCTGCAAACTCTTCCACAAGGTTCTCTCTTGAATCCCTCCCATGGTGCACTAGGGCAAACAAGCTGAAGATAACAAATGATTTTTTCATGGATGATGTGGACCAATGGACAAGATGCCTAGTTGGTTTTTTCCCAGGGTTTTATCTCTCTTTTCATGCAGTCAACACAATAGCCTCAAGGATATGAAAGCATTGTGGGCCAGAACATGTTATGTCAACAAGTAATGGCTTCATTCTGTTTAGATTCAGGACTGAGGAGGAGTTACATGAAGTGCTGGGGAAAGGGTCATGGATGTTCGAAGGAAAGAACATAATTCTGCAACAATGGCACCCTTATTTCTGTTTTGACAAAAACAAGATCTCCACCCTTTCGGTTTGGGTACATCTCAAAGGTCTTCCATTCCCACTTTAGACAAAGCAAGGGTTGAATCAAGCCGCGAGCATGGTGGGTAAGCCTTTATCTTGCGATGAATACACACACGACTGCACATATCTAGACTATGCTAGAGTTTGTGTTGAGGTGGATGCAACACTGCCCTATGTGCACCATTTTAACATAGGGTTTAGGCTTTAGGGTTTTAGGTTTAGGTTTTAGGGTTTTGGGTTTTGGGTTATAGGGTTTAGGGTTTCGCGTTTCGGGTTTCGGATTTAGGGTTTAGGGTTTTGGGTTTCGGGTTTCTGGTTTCGTGTTTCGTGTTTCGGGTTTCGTGTTTCGTGTTTCGGGTTTCGTGTTTCGGGTTTTAGGGTTTAGGGTTTCGGGTTTCGGGTTTAGGGTTTCGGGTTTCGTGTTTCGGGTTTGGGGTTTGGGGTTTGGGGTTTGGGGTTTGGGGTTTGGGGTTTGGGGTTTGGGGTTTGGGGTTTAGGGTTTAGGGTTTAGGGAGGGGGGGATAAAATGTTACTTTCTAGAGAGATGTTAGTGAGAGATGCTCTGAAATTTCTCCTTGTCGGCGCACTGTTCATCACTGTTGAACTCCGGTGACCCTCTATTTATTCCCGTCCCCGTGTCCCTCTTCGTCCCTGCCACCTTTTTACTTTTCAAATTTCCATTCCCAGCCGCCAGTTTTTTCCCCAGCCTCAATTCCCATCTGTCCAGTTCTCAGCCGCTCATCCCTTTTGTCTTGTTCCCCAGCACCAAAGCCCTTTGTCCCGTTCATCTTACTTTTTTTCTGTTCTGCCACCTTTCCTCCCTAGTCACGTCGAGTACCCCAGCTAGCAAACCATCACATCCCCTTTTCCCTTTCTTTTTTCAAATGACAGCCATAAAAGCATCCTCGTGGGCAGAACGAGTTCGAGTTTCAGACTCAAACTCACGGTGCTCCCTAGAAAAGCTTACTCGTCAACCTCCTGGAACTATTCTTCAGATCCCTCATGACATGCAGCTAGCAGAGGCCGAAGAATGGAAGAGGAGCATGATTGGTTTTTTTGTGAGCTATAAGCTCCCCTTCTATGCTGTTCAATCCATAGCAAATAGAATATGGAAAAACCATGGTCTGGAGAAAACAATGGTTTTACCCAATGGGTTTATGGTTTTTCGGTTTGCCTCAGTTCCTCAAATGGAGGAGGTTCTAGCCCGTGGTCCTTGGATGTTTGGGGGCAAAACTATCCTACTGCAACAATGGAAGCCAGGTTTCAAATTTGACCGAAACAAAATCAAGTCCATCCCTGTCTGGGCTCGTCTGCAAGGTCTCCCCTTTTCTCTATGGAACAAACAAGGTCTGAGCATGGCTGCTAGTATGATAGGGCACCCCATAGCTTGTGATGAAGCCACCCTGCACGGCTCTCGTGTGGAATATGCAAGGGTGTGCATTGATATAGAGGCAGATGTTCCTCTCATTTACCAGTTTCAGGTGGCAAGTTCTCTTACGGAGGTGCCAATTACAGTGGATGTTATTTATGAGTGGAAACCTTCAAGGTGTGATACTTGTAAAGTCTTTGGCCATTCCTGCAGGGTGCAAGAGGAAACGAAGGGGAAGGAGGTTGAGCCTTTGGCAGCTTCTGATCAGAAGACCGAAGGCCAAGGGGTAACCAGTTGCTCAAATCCTCTCCAACCGATTGCTGTGGATGTGGACTCTACAGTTCAGAGCAGTGAAGAAGACTCTCGGTCAACTCCCATGAACAAAGCACTGGACAAAGCCAATGGCACTCTCAAGAAGGATAACACTGCACTGGACAAAGCCAATGCTGGAAAGATCACGGTTCAAAACAAATCAGGTGGGGTAGCCCACGACACTCTCAAGAAGAATAAGGAGGACACTTTGGTTGCTATGACAAGGGATGAGTTGCAGGAGGGGCCCTTCACATGCACCACGAACAAGATGGTTTCTTTGAGTTCTGAAACCAAGGGCAAGGGAAAGGAATTAGTTGGGGAGATCACGGGCAGTAGCTCAGGAAGCCAGTCAACCCCTTCCCAGGTTGAGATCAACTCTCCAACTCCCAAGCGTAAAAAGAAGAAAAAAGGAGGGAAGAATCGCTACGGGGGTCACAGCCCTTGATAGCAAGGTGCCAGTTTTTTCTCCCTTTTATTATTATTTTTATGATTATAGGTAGCTGGAATGTATGGGGACTAAATAATACCCATAAGCAACAGGAGGTTCGAAATTGGATTCAATTCCAAAATCTGGATATTGTTGGTTTACTTGAAACCAGAATCTCTCATAATAAAATGGAGGAGGTGCAGGCCTCTACTTTTCCTTTGAACTGGGGAACTATTAATAATATTGAAGGCAATCTTAATTGCCGAATTCTGGTTGGCTGGAATTCCAGTAAATTTTGTGTTCAATGTGTGAATGTTAGTGATCAATGGGTCACTTGTGATGTTCGTTCTGTGGGCTGCCCTCAAGTCACAAGGTTCACGTTTGTGTATGGCTCCAATATCTACAGTGACAGAGTCTCTCTTTGGCAATATCTGTGTGCTGAGAGTGTTCCTAATGCTTGTATTCCTTGGAGTATTCTGGGTGACTTTAATGCTGTGCTTAGATCTAATGACAGAAGTGGGGGTTCTAGCATTTGGCAGTCTCATCATAATGATTTTTCTGACTGTGTTATGAGGGCTTCTCTTCAGCAAATCCATTACTCAGGAATGCGGTTCTCTTGGCACAATGGACAATCGGGGGAGAAGACTATTCTGAGGAAATTGGACTGGATTTTTGGGAACCATTCTTTGCTTGTCCAGTGGCCGGCGGCAAGGGCTGTTTTTCTGCCTAGGCTTCATTCGGACCATAGTGCTATGGTGCTTCATTTGGATTGCATTATTCAGAGACCCCATTCCCCTTTCAAGTTTCTCAATCAATGGGCTTCTCATGAAGACTTCCTAGCCATTGTGGATTGTATTTGGCAGCAAAGAATTGTTGGTAATCCTCTTTACCAACTAACGACTAAGCTCTCTATCTTGAAGCAAAAATTTCGAAAGAAGCATGCTCATTGTACAAGCCATATCTCTCATCGTGTTTTCAAAGCTAAGGAGATTTGGACCAAGGCGCAGCTGCAACTAGACAGAGAGCCTAATAATCTGGATTTCAGAATGCAAGAGAGATGTTTTGCGAAAAATTTCATGAAGCTTAGCAAAGAGGAAGAAGCCTTTTATAAACAAAGGTCTAGAGTGCAGTGGTTGAAGTTAGGAGACCAAAATACAAAATTTTTCCATCGATCTCTTATTCATAGACGAAGCCGAAATACCATCAACAGTTTCAAGGATGCTCACGGTGAGGTTTGCACCAGCTTGAAGGAAATGGGAGATTTGGCGGTTAACTATTTTCGTTCCTTACTCACAAGGGATGGAAATCGTGATAATATTTCTGTTGAGGCCCTTTATCCCAAGAGTATCTCAGTTGATTCTCAAGTCAGCATGATAGCTCCCTTTTCGGATGCAGAAATTAAAGACGCCCTCTTTTCCATTCCGGATGATAAATCCCCAGGTCCGGACGGCTATACTAGTCTCTTTTTTAAAGCAGCTTGGAGCATTATCGGTAATGATTTCATTAGTGCCGTGAGATATTTTTTCACTTCTAACCATTTGCCTAGATGTGTTAATTCTACTCGCATCACTTTGATCCCAAAAATGGAGAATCCCAACTCGCTTGAGGACTATAGACCTATCTCTTGTTGTAATGTTCTTTACAAGTGTATATTTCCAAGGTGCTGGTTGGTAGATTGCAGGTGATTCTCCCCGAGGTCATCAGTCATTCCCAAACAGCTTTCATCTCGGGTCGCCACATTTCTGATGCAGTGCTGCTATCCCAGGAGTTAATGCATAATTACCACCTCAACTCCCTTCCGGCGAGATGTGCTATCAAGGTTGATCTCCGGAAAGCTTTTGACACGGTAAATTGGGATTTCATTTTAGCTGGGTTGAAAGCTATTAAGGTCCCTAATCTGATGGTGGATTGGATTGAAAGATGCATATCCTCGGCCAGCTTCACGGTTAGCATCAATGGGGGGAATCATGGGTTGTTCCGTGCTTCCAGAGGCCTTCGGCAGGGAGACCCTCTCTCCCCTTATTTATTCATTCTGGCAATGGAGGGTCTTACGGGGATCATGAATATTGCCCGAAATTCGGATCTTTTCAGGTATCATTGGAAATGCAAAACCAATGACATAACTCATCTTAGCTTTGCGGATGACTTGATGTTCTTTTGTCATGGTGATAAAGATTCTGTTGGTATCATTAAAGACTCCATAGACTCTTTTGCTGCTATCTCGGGTTTGACTATCAATTGCAATAAGAGCAGCCTATTCATCTCGGGGGTTAATGATAGTCGCAAGGAGGAGATTGTGGAAAGGCTGGGTATCCAGGTCCATTCTTTGCCGGTTAAATACTTGGGCATTCCGCTCATCACTTCAAGGTTATCCAAAACAGATTGCCTCCCTCTCTTGGACCGAATTACCTCCAGGATTCGGCTTTGGACCTCCTCTATTCTCTCCTATGCTGGCCGTCTTCAATTGATCAAATCTGTGCTCTTTTCTCTGCAAGTTTATTGGGCCTCTATGTTCTCCTTACCGCTTGCTATCATTAAGAGAATTGAGCAAATCCTCCGAAATTTTCTTTGGAGAGGGACGTCCTTATGTAGAGGCGATGCTAAGGTTGCTTGGAATGCGATTTGCACCCCTTTGAGAGAAGGAGGTCTTGGGATCATGAAGCTCGAGGATTGGAACAAAGCCGCTACGATCAAGCATATTTGGACATTATTAACCAATTCCCACTCCATTTGGGCCGATTGGGTCAATGTTAATCTCGTGAGGGATCATTCCTTTTGGTCTATTCCTATGCCCGCTAATCCCTCTTGGTCTTGGCGAAAGATCCTTCAAGCTCGGGACTTGGTGCGCGGCAGCTTTGTGAGGTCTATTGGTAATGGGAGAGACTCCTTTCTTTGGCTAGACTATTGGTTGCCAAACGGTCATAGGGCTTGCGACTTATTCTCTATGAGGCAGCTAACCTCCTCTGGATTGGCGTGGAATGCAAGGGTCTCGGCTATTATAGAAGGGAATGCTTGGAACTTTCCTCACAGGACTGATGGTATTCTAGCTCAATTATGGAATCTGGTCTCTTTCCAGCCCCATGCGCATTGCCTGGATAGTTGGGTTTGGATCCACAATAGTTCGGGCCAGTGCACTATTAAATCTGCTTGGGATCATATTCGGGTTTCTCATGCGCCTTGTGAGAGCAGCTGGCTTATCTGGCACAAATGGCACGTTCCTCGTCACTCCTTTGTCCTCTGGTTAGCCACCCGGGGAAGGTTGAGAACCAAGGATAGATTGCACAATTCTGAAGGAAACCAGCTGGGCTGTATTCTTTGTAATAAGCAATTAGAAGATCACAATCATTTGTTCTTCTCTTGTGACTACTCTGCGAAAGTGTGGGAAGCTATTTCTGGGAAGGCCCACATTGCTTGGCCTAGGCTAGATTGGGCTGTGGCTTGGAACATGGTAGTAGATCGGACTAGGAATGAGAATAGTGTCACGAAGAAAATTGTGGGGATTGTTATTGCTGCCTCGGTTTATTATTTGTGGCAGGAGAGGAATAAAAGGCTCCATGATAATCATTTCACGGGAACCGAAACTATAATTGCTGAGATTTCTGGAAGCATTCGTGGAAAGCTCGCTAATCTTGATAGAGCAGATGATTTGCCAGAGAGATTCAAGCGAATGTGGGATATTCATTAGGGGCTGTTGGTCTCGGTTTGGCGGCCTTGAGGATCTGTTTTGTGGCTGGGGCCCAAGGGGTTTTGGGGCGTTAAGCCTCGGTGTGTGAGGCGTTTCAGCATATCTTGATGGGCTTGCTGAGTTTTTATTTGTAAGGGGCTGTGGGTCTCGGCTTCTTTAAGGATCTTTCTTGGTCCAGCCGTGGGGCTTAAGGCCTTGTGCTCTTGGTCCTGTCTTGGCCTTTCTTGATCAAGCTTTCTTAAGTGGGCTTGTTGTTCGGCCTAGCTTTCTTCAGGTCTGTGGGCTGTGGGTTTTCTGGAGCTTTGGTGCCTTTCACTTGCTGTTGGAGTTCTGGTGCTAAGGCTTGGTCTTCGGTAGTGCTTGTTTTGTTTTGGGCTTGTCCCTTTGCTTGTTAGCCTTTGGGCTTTTTCTTCTGGGCCCGGGCTAAAGCCTGTTTTAGCTTGGGCCGAAGTCTTCTCTCTTCGAGTTGGCTTCTTTCCTTGTATATTTCCCCCTTCTTAATCCATGCTTTTTTTTGTTCCAAAAAAAAAGTTTAGGGTTTAGGGTTTAGGGTTTAGGGTTTAGGGTTTAGGGTTTAGGTTTTAGGGTTTAGGGTTTAGGGTTTAGGGGTTTAGGGTTTAGGGTTTAGGGTTTAGGGTTTAGGGTTTAGGGTTTAGGGGGGGGCTCATTATGTGAATTTTTAGAGAGATTTTAGTGAGAGAGGCTCCCAAAAAACCCAGCCGTCCCCAAGCTTTTTTCAAAAATTTTCAATCCCCAGTTCACGTCAATCAACCCATTCCGTTCATCGTTCTCACATCCTCACCGCCACAAACCACCCAAACTGCACACTGTCACTCAAAGGTCCTTCGTTTTGTTTTATTCAAAGCATCTTGACGGCGGGAAGTTTCTCGTGATAAGCACCCCATCAACGACCACCTAAACACTGCACCAAATCCCATCCCCTCAAAGCTTTCTGTCACAAATATTGCCATTCTAAGCAATATGAACTCTAGCATGAAAAATCAAACCCAAGCTTACCCAAAAGACACTAGCCCACCCCCCCAGGTCACTGCCCCAGCCGCTAACAACTCATGGGCTGAAAAAGTTAAAATCTCGGACTCATCGTCAAGATTCAAACTGGATCCCATCCCTCGCCAGTCTCATGGTGGCAAGTTGTGCATTTCTGAAGAAATGCTTCAAACCAACTCAAGTAAGTGGAGTAGATGTATGGTGGGGTTCATCCCCGGTTTCACCATGTCTTACCGCATGGTTAACACAATAGCAAGTAGAGTTTGGAGATCCTGTGGTCTGGAGCAGGTAACCACAATGGCAAATGGTTTCATGATTTTTCGTTTCACAACCGAAGAGGAGATGCAAGCAGTCATGGAAAGAGGCCCTTGGTTGTTCGGCGGCAAGGCCATTCTTCTTCAACAATGGCATCCTGGATATAAGTTTGATAAAAACAAAATATCCAAGGTCCCTGTTTGGATTCGTCTGCACGGGCTTCCATTTCCCTTATGGAATCAAGGTGGCCTCAGCCTTGCGGCAAGTATGGTAGGTCGCCCTCTAGCCTGTGACTCTCAAACTTATAATTGTCAAAGATTGGAATATGCTAGGTTGTGCGTGGAAATTGATGCAGCTCTTCCAAAGGTGACAAGCTTCGAGATTGTAAGTCCTCTCTCTCATGAACCTATTCTGGTAGAAGTGGATTATGAATGGATTCCCTCCCACTGCCCTACCTGCAAAACTTATGGCCATACCTGCAAAAGAGGCCGCCAGCCTACTCAAGCTGTTGAGACAGTTCCACTGCTCGATCAACCTTTGGTAGACAACCACCCCCAGATAGCCCCCAAAACCACACAACCCACAAACCCTAACAGACAAACAAATCCTCAAAACCCTCTAGCCCTTTCCAAAAACTTAAACGTAACGCCATCCCTACCAAAATCAGACGAAGAAGGACCTCTCCTAAACACCCATCTCACCAACAATCCCACCCACAATACTGTACCCAAACCTCCCACCACCAAAGACCCTAGCCATACAACAAAAGCCCCTACACAGCAACCACCACAACCCTACCACAATTCGTCCCTCACAAACTCTAACACTAAAGAACCACTTGAGAAAGAACCCATCAACTCTCAAGAAGGAACTTCAAAGTTCACAGCAGTGGTCACCTTTGGAAGAAGTATGGAAAAATGCACCTTGAGCACAATGGACTCGCTGGGTAGTTCCTTCACAAATGGAGATGACAGCCTAGCCGAATCCTCTACAAGTGGCACACCAACAGATGATCATGATATGTCTCTTCCCTTTTCAACAGTCCGAAAAAAGAAAGGGAAAAAGAAAAAGGGTGTAGCCCAAGGCTACTAATCTCCTCCAATTTTTTTTATGACAGCCTTTGGAAGCTGGAACACGTGGGGTCTCAACAGTCCCCATAAGATTCATGCAGTTCAAAGATGGATTAGTAGTCATCAGCTCTCTATTTATGGTTTACTTGAAACTAAGATTTCTTTTAATAAACTTCAAATGGTGGAGATGAAGCTAAACTCTCAAGGGTGGAACTTTATCTCGAATGTCACCATTGATTCCAAATGCAGAATTCTCATTGGTTGGAAAACTAGTGAGTACAACCTCACATGCATCCACAGTTCACCTCAGTGGATTACCTGTGAAGCATTTTCTATAGTCTCCAAAACTACCTTCAGAATCACGTATGTGTATGGCCTAAACACTCCAGGTGAACGTAAGCCTCTATGGGATTATTTAATCTCGAACAGTGACCACTTCAATCAGCTTCCGTGGGTCCTCCTTGGTGATTTCAATGCTGTGATGCAGGCTAATCAACGGGCAGGGGGGGCTAGTCGATGGCTGAGCCATCATGAGGACTTTCATCATGCTATTCATCAAGCCCACCTCACCTGTCTTCCCTATAGTGGCCTCAAATACACTTGGAGCAATGGTCAACAGGGGGACGGGCATATTCAGAAAAAGTTGGATTGGGTTTTGGGCAACAGTAGTTTCTTGCAAGAATGGCCAGCTACAAAAGCCCAATTCCTTCCTCGTAGTATTTCAGACCACAGTGCAGCAATTCTTCATGTTGACAAGCCGCCAGCTGCCAGAATTTCCCAATTCAAATTTTTGAACATCTGGACTACTAGGGAAGACTACCTCCCCACAATAGCTCCCATTTGGAACATCCCAGCTACGGGGAACCCATTGCGTTGTCTTATAACAAAGATGAAGAGGGTTAAAGATGCTTTAAAATCCTTCCACAGATATCACACAAGTCACATTACGACTCGTGTTGCCAAAGCAAAAAATTGTTGGGACATTGCTCAAACAGCACTGGACGCTAACCCATTGAATGACAGGCTCCAAAGAGAGGAAAGAGAAGCAGCCAGCTCCTATGCTTCCCTTTGCCATGATGAGGAAGCAATTCTAAAGCAGAAATCTAGAGTCCAGTGGCTACAGCTTGGTGATAAAAATACAACTTTTTTTCACAGGTCCATTATTCACAGACAAGCTAGGAATAACATCACAAGCCTGCATGATAGTGATGGGAATCATATTACTGGTCACAAATCCATAGGGGAAATGGCAGCGAAACATTTCGAAGACACTTTCAAAGCCTCATCCAACGGGTCAACATCCATGCAGGAGAATATAGCCCAATTTTTTCCCAACAAAATTAGTCTTGAGTCTTCTTCCAACATAGCCCGAGCTATATCTGCAGATGAAATAAAGGAGGCCTTGTTTTCCATTCCAGACGGAAAGGCTCCTGGTCCAGACGGCTTCTCGGCCCATTTTTTCAAGCATGCTTGGAATATTATAAAAAATGACTTCATCAATGCTATTCTGTATTTTTTCTTAACAGGTCACATGCCTCAGGGTCTAAATGCCACCAGAATAGCCCTCATTCCAAAGGTGGAAAACCCGAATAACATCAAGGATTACCGACCTATATCTTGTTGCAATGTCATCTATAAATGCATTACAAAAATAATAGCGGGAAGGCTAAAGAACAGCATAGGGGAAGTAATTGGGCCGTCTCAATCTGCTTTCCTTCCTGGAAGACAAATCTCGGATGCAGTTCTCCTAGCCCAGGAGCTTCTGCACAATTATCATCGTCAAGGGGGTCCTGCTCGTTGTGCCATCAAGATCGACCTCCAAAAAGCTTTTGACACAGTGAACTGGCAATTCATTTTGGAGGGTCTCAAAGCTATAGGCATCCCTCAAGCCATGTGTAACTGGATCCACACATGTTTATCTACAGTCCATTATTCAGTCAGCTTGAATGGGGAATTGTTTGGTTTCTTTAAAAGCAGCAGAGGTATTCGGCAGGGAGACCCCATGTCCCCTTATTTATTTGTGATTGCTATGGAGGGTCTAAATGGAATTCTTTGCAAAATGAAGGAGCATCAGGCCTTTCATTATCACTGGAGATGCAAGAGCAGTAAATTAACCCATATTTGTTTTGCAGACGACTTGATGGTTTTTAGCAAAGCTGACGAGGTCTCTGTTGGCCTTTTGAAAGCTTCCCTTGAAACATTTGCCACCCTCTCAGGGCTAACAATTAACAAAGCAAAAGGTGCTATGTTCCTTGCAGGTGTGGCAGATAATAAAAAAACAGCCCTCATTGAGCTATTAGGCTTCAACTACCAAACTCCCCCAGTTCGGTATTTAGGGCTACCCTTGATCACTACAAGGTTGAAGCATGCAGATTGCGAGCCTCTAATCAATCGAATCCTAGCAAGAATTCGTCTTTGGACTTCAGCCACCCTCTCCTATGCAGGTCGCCTCCAACTCATCAAGTCTGTATTGTTCTCTATTCAAGTCTACTGGTCTTCGGTAATGATTCTTCCATGCTCAGTGGTCAAAATTATAGAGAGGACTATGGCAGCGTTTCTTTGGAAAGGATCTTCCCTTTCTACTAAAGGAGCCAAGGTGGCGTGGAACATTGTTTGTCATCCCATTCAAGAAGGTGGGTTGGGAATTAAACGTATTCAGGCGTGGAACAAGGCTGCCATCTGTAAGTTAGTTTGGCGTTTGATCACCCAAAAAGACACCTTATGGCCATCATGGGTTCATTTGAATCTTCTTAAAGGAAAGTCTATTTGGCAAGTCAAAGTTCCATCCAATCCGACGTGGGCATGGAGAAGAATCCTTCAGGTTCGAGAATGGTGTCGGGGGAGGATGAAATATATGGTGGGTAATGGAAGAAATATTTCTCTTTGGCACGATTATTGGCTTCCTCAAGGTGGCAGGATCAGTGACTTGGTTTCTTCAAGGGAGATAGCTTCCACAGGGGTGCAATGGCAAGCCACTGTAGCAGAAGTCATAGTTGAGGGAAATTGGAATTTTCCAGAATCTGAAGGCCTTCAAAGTTTATGGAATACCATCACCTGTCGAGCCCAAACGAACAGAGAAGACTCCATAATTTGGACAGGTACTCACTCAGGGAAGTTTACAATTGATAGTGCTTGGGATTTATTGCGTCACAGATTGCCAATAAACCAAACCTATCGTCTTCTTTGGTTCAAAGGCCATGTTCCACGTCACTCCTTTATTCTTTGGCTGGCCTTGCAAGGAAGGTTGCGTACTATGGACAGAATGCCTCAAAATGATGATCATAACAGTAACCTTTGCCAGCTATGCCATGCAGAGATAGAGACTCATGATCACCTGTTTTTTGACTGTTCTTACTCCGGGGCTATTTGGCGTGGGATTAGCAGCAAGGCAGGGATCAAATGGCCAAACATCAAATGGGGGGATTTAATTCAATGGGCTACATCCCATATTTCTTGCATGAAAAAGGACAATCACCTGATAGCTCGTCTCCTCCTCTCAGCTACGGTGTACTATACTTGGTTTGAGAGGAATAACCGAGTCTTCAATCACGTGGTCAAATCAACAGCCACTCTTATCAACGAGATTTTCCAGCTGGTTCGCCTCCACCTCTCAACCATGAAGCTAAGACAAGGCCTTCACCCAGACATTAGGGCCCGTTGGGGAATTGATGAAGACTAAGGATCTGTGGGTCTTCGGTGGCCTAAAGGCGCCTATATGGGCCTTTTCTCCTTCAACCATCTAAGGGGCCGATTTCAGGCCTGTTCGCGCTTCAGGGGGCACGATCGAGCCTCAGGGGGGGCCTGCGTCTTCACTTCTCTCGGCAGATGGGCCTTTGAGCTGCCAAAGTAGTTCTCCGTGTTTTGGCCTTCTGCCTATCTTCAAGCTCGGCCTCATCACGAGCCCCAGTCTTCTTAGTCCCAGCCTTTGAGCTGCTTAAGCCCTCTCTCTCTGTTAGGATTTTTGTTTGTTGTAAGGCCATTTAGGCTTTTTGGATTTTTGTTTTTGTTTTGCTTTTCCTTCCCCCTGCCAAGCCGAAGCCTCTTTGCTCGGTATTGCAGGCACTTTGTAAAGTTTTCCTTTTTTTTCTTCAATCAAAGCAAAATTGTTCAAAAAAAGTTTAGGGTTTAGGGTTTAGGGTTTAGGGTTTAGGGTTTAGGGTTTAGGGTTTAGGGTTTAGGGTTTAGGGTTTAGGGTTAGGGTTTAGGGTTTAGGGTTTAGGGTTTAGGGGTTAGGGTTTAGGGTTTAGGGTTTAGGGTTTAGGGTTTAGGGTTTAGGGTTTAGGGTTTAGGGTTTAGGGTTTAGGGTTTTTAGGGTTTAGGGTTTAGGGTTTAGGGTTTAGGGTTTAGGGTTTAGGGTTTAGGGTTTAGGGTTTTTAGGGTTTAGGGTTTAGGGTTTAGGGTTTAGGGTTTAGGGTTTAGGGTTTAGGGTTTAGGGTTTAGGGTTTAGGGTTTAGGGTTTAGGGTTTAGGGTTTAGGGTTTAGGGTTTAGGGTTTAGGGTTTAGGGTTTAGGGTTTAGGGTTTAGGGTTTAGGGTTTAGGGTTTAGGGTTTAGGGTTTAGGGTTTAGGGTTTAGGGTTTAGGGTTTAGGGTTTAGGGTTTAGGGTTTAGGGTTTAGGGTTTAGGGTTTAGGGTTTAGGGTTTAGGGTTTAGGGTTTAGGGTTTAGGGTTTAGGGTTTAGGGTTTAGGGTTTAGGGTTTAGGGTTTAGGGTTTAGGGTTTAGGGTTTAGGGTTTAGGGTTTAGGGTTTAGGGTTTAGGGTTTAGGGTTTAGGGTTTAGGGTTTAGGGTTTAGGGTTTAGGGTTTAGGGTTTAGGGTTTAGGGTTTAGGGTTTAGGGTTTAGGGTTTAGGGTTTAGGGTTTAGGGTTTAGGGTTTAGGGTTTAGGGTTTAGGGTTTAGGGTTTAGGGTTTAGGGTTTAGGGTTTAGGGTTTAGGGTTTAGGGTTTAGGGTTTAGGGTTTAGGGTTTAGGGTTTAGGGTTTAGGGTTTAGGGTTTAGGGTTTAGGGTTTAGGGTTTAGGGTTTAGGGTTTAGGGTTTAGGGTTTAGGGTTTAGGGTTTAGGGTTTAGGGTTTAGGGTTTAGGGTTTAGGGTTTAGGGTTTAGGGTTTAGGGTTTAGGGTTTAGGGTTTAGGGTTTAGGGTTTAGGGTTTAGGGTTTAGGGTTTAGGGTTTAGGGTTTAGGGTTTAGGGTTTAGGGTTTAGGGTTTAGGGTTTAGGGTTTAGGGTTTAGGGTTTAGGGTTTAGGGTTTAGGGTTTAGGGTTTAGGGTTTAGGGTTTAGGGTTTAGGGTTTAGGGTTTAGGGTTTAGGGTTTAGGGTTTAGGGTTTAGGGTTTAGGGTTTAGGGTTTAGGGTTTAGGGTTTAGGGTTTAGGGTTTAGGGTTTAGGGTTTAGGGTTTAGGGTTTAGGGTTTAGGGTTTAGGGTTTAGGGTTTAGGGTTTAGGGTTTAGGGTTTAGGGTTTAGGGTTTAGGGTTTAGGGTTTAGGGTTTAGGGTTTAGGGTTTAGGGTTTAGGGTTTAGGGTTTAGGGTTTAGGGTTTAGGGTTTAGGGTTTAGGGTTTAGGGTTTAGGGTTTAGGGTTTAGGGTTTAGGGTTTAGGGTTTAGGGTTTAGGGTTTAGGGTTTAGGGTTTAGGGTTTAGGGTTTAGGGTTTAGGGTTTAGGGTTTAGGGTTTAGGGTTTAGGGTTTAGGGTTTAGGGTTTAGGGTTTAGGGTTTAGGGTTTAGGGTTTAGGGTTTAGGGTTTAGGGTTTAGGGTTTAGGGTTTAGGGTTTAGGGTTTAGGGTTTAGGGTTTAGGGTTTAGGGTTTAGGGTTTAGGGTTTAGGGTTTAGGGTTTAGGGTTTAGGGTTTAGGGTTTAGGGTTTAGGGTTTAGGGTTTAGGGTTTAGGGTTTAGGGTTTAGGGTTTAGGGTTTAGGGTTTAGGGTTTAGGGTTTAGGGTTTAGGGTTTAGGGTTTAGGGTTTAGGGTTTAGGGTTTAGGGTTTAGGGTTTAGGGTTTAGGGTTTAGGGTTTAGGGTTTAGGGTTTAGGGTTTAGGGTTTAGGGTTTAGGGTTTAGGGTTTAGGGTTTAGGGTTTAGGGTTTAGGGTTTAGGGTTTAGGGTTTAGGGTTTAGGGTTTAGGGTTTAGGGTTTAGGGTTTAGGGTTTAGGGTTTAGGGTTTAGGGTTTAGGGTTTAGGGTTTAGGGTTTAGGGTTTAGGGTTTAGGGTTTAGGGTTTAGGGTTTAGGGTTTAGGGTTTAGGGTTTAGGGTTTAGGGTTTAGGGTTTAGGGTTTAGGGTTTAGGGTTTAGGGTTTAGGGTTTAGGGTTTAGGGTTTAGGGTTTAGGGTTTAGGGTTTAGGGTTTAGGGTTTAGGGTTTAGGGTTTAGGGTTTAGGGTTTAGGGTTTAGGGTTTAGGGTTTAGGGTTTAGGGTTTAGGGTTTAGGGTTTAGGGTTTAGGGTTTAGGGTTTAGGGTTTAGGGTTTAGGGTTTAGGGTTTAGGGTTTAGGGTTTAGGGTTTAGGGTTTAGGGTTTAGGGTTTAGGGTTTAGGGTTTAGGGTTTAGGGTTTAGGGTTTAGGGTTTAGGGTTTAGGGTTTAGGGTTTAGGGTTTAGGGTTTAGGGTTTAGGGTTTAGGGTTTAGGGTTTAGGGTTTAGGGTTTAGGGTTTAGGGTTTAGGGTTTAGGGTTTAGGGTTTAGGGTTTAGGGTTTAGGGTTTAGGGTTTAGGGTTTAGGGTTTAGGGTTTAGGGTTTAGGGTTTAGGGTTTAGGGTTTAGGGTTTAGGGTTTAGGGTTTAGGGTTTAGGGTTTAGGGTTTAGGGTTTAGGGTTTAGGGTTTAGGGTTTAGGGTTTAGGGTTTAGGGTTTAGGGTTTAGGGTTTAGGGTTTAGGGTTTAGGGTTTAGGGTTTAGGGTTTAGGGTTTAGGGTTTAGGGTTTAGGGTTTAGGGTTTAGGGTTTAGGGTTTAGGGTTTAGGGTTTAGGGTTTAGGGTTTAGGGTTTAGGGTTTAGGGTTTAGGGTTTAGGGTTTAGGGTTTAGGGTTTAGGGTTTAGGGTTTAGGGTTTAGGGTTTAGGGTTTAGGGTTTAGGGTTTAGGGTTTAGGGTTTAGGGTTTAGGGTTTAGGGTTTAGGGTTTAGGGTTTAGGGTTTAGGGTTTAGGGTTTAGGGTTTAGGGTTTAGGGTTTAGGGTTTAGGGTTTAGGGTTTAGGGTTTAGGGTTTAGGGTTTAGGGTTTAGGGTTTAGGGTTTAGGGTTTAGGGTTTAGGGTTTAGGGTTTAGGGTTTAGGGTTTAGGGTTTAGGGTTTAGGGTTTAGGGTTTAGGGTTTAGGGTTTAGGGTTTAGGGTTTAGGGTTTAGGGTTTAGGGTTTAGGGTTTAGGGTTTAGGGTTTAGGGTTTAGGGTTTAGGGTTTAGGGTTTAGGGTTTAGGGTTTAGGGTTTAGGGTTTAGGGTTTAGGGTTTAGGGTTTAGGGTTTAGGGTTTAGGGTTTAGGGTTTAGGGTTTAGGGTTTAGGGTTTAGGGTTTAGGGTTTAGGGTTTAGGGTTTAGGGTTTAGGGTTTAGGGTTTAGGGTTTAGGGTTTAGGGTTTAGGGTTTAGGGTTTAGGGTTTAGGGTTTAGGGTTTAGGGTTTAGGGTTTAGGGTTTAGGGTTTAGGGTTTAGGGTTTAGGGTTTAGGGTTTAGGGTTTAGGGTTTAGGGTTTAGGGTTTAGGGTTTAGGGTTTAGGGTTTAGGGTTTAGGGTTTAGGGTTTAGGGTTTAGGGTTTAGGGTTTAGGGTTTAGGGTTTAGGGTTTAGGGTTTAGGGTTTAGGGTTTAGGGTTTAGGGTTTAGGGTTTAGGGTTTAGGGTTTAGGGTTTAGGGTTTAGGGTTTAGGGTTTAGGGTTTAGGGTTTAGGGTTTAGGGTTTAGGGTTTAGGGTTTAGGGTTTAGGGTTTAGGGTTTAGGGTTTAGGGTTTAGGGTTTAGGGTTTAGGGTTTAGGGTTTAGGGTTTAGGGTTTAGGGTTTAGGGTTTAGGGTTTAGGGTTTAGGGTTTAGGGTTTAGGGTTTAGGGTTTAGGGTTTAGGGTTTAGGGTTTAGGGTTTAGGGTTTAGGGTTTAGGGTTTAGGGTTTAGGGTTTAGGGTTTAGGGTTTAGGGTTTAGGGTTTAGGGTTTAGGGTTTAGGGTTTAGGGTTTAGGGTTTAGGGTTTAGGGTTTAGGGTTTAGGGTTTAGGGTTTAGGGTTTAGGGTTTAGGGTTTAGGGTTTAGGGTTTAGGGTTTAGGGTTTAGGGTTTAGGGTTTAGGGTTTAGGGTTTAGGGTTTAGGGTTTAGGGTTTAGGGTTTAGGGTTTAGGGTTTAGGGTTTAGGGTTTAGGGTTTAGGGTTTAGGGTTTAGGGTTTAGGGTTTAGGGTTTAGGGTTTAGGGTTTAGGGTTTAGGGTTTAGGGTTTAGGGTTTAGGGTTTAGGGTTTAGGGTTTAGGGTTTAGGGTTTAGGGTTTAGGGTTTAGGGTTTAGGGTTTAGGGTTTAGGGTTTAGGGTTTAGGGTTTAGGGTTTAGGGTTTAGGGTTTAGGGTTTAGGGTTTAGGGTTTAGGGTTTAGGGTTTAGGGTTTAGGGTTTAGGGTTTAGGGTTTAGGGTTTAGGGTTTAGGGTTTAGGGTTTAGGGTTTAGGGTTTAGGGTTTAGGGTTTAGGGTTTAGGGTTTAGGGTTTAGGGTTTAGGGTTTAGGGTTTAGGGTTTAGGGTTTAGGGTTTAGGGTTTAGGGTTTAGGGTTTAGGGTTTAGGGTTTAGGGTTTAGGGTTTAGGGTTTAGGGTTTAGGGTTTAGGGTTTAGGGTTTAGGGTTTAGGGTTTAGGGTTTAGGGTTTAGGGTTTAGGGTTTAGGGTTTAGGGTTTAGGGTTTAGGGTTTAGGGTTTAGGGTTTAGGGTTTAGGGTTTAGGGTTTAGGGTTTAGGGTTTAGGGTTTAGGGTTTAGGGTTTAGGGTTTAGGGTTTAGGGTTTAGGGTTTAGGGTTTAGGGTTTAGGGTTTAGGGTTTAGGGTTTAGGGTTTAGGGTTTAGGGTTTAGGGTTTAGGGTTTAGGGTTTAGGGTTTAGGGTTTAGGGTTTAGGGTTTAGGGTTTAGGGTTTAGGGTTTAGGGTTTAGGGTTTAGGGTTTAGGGTTTAGGGTTTAGGGTTTAGGGTTTAGGGTTTAGGGTTTAGGGTTTAGGGTTTAGGGTTTAGGGTTTAGGGTTTAGGGTTTAGGGTTTAGGGTTTAGGGTTTAGGGTTTAGGGTTTAGGGTTTAGGGTTTAGGGTTTAGGGTTTAGGGTTTAGGGTTTAGGGTTTAGGGTTTAGGGTTTAGGGTTTAGGGTTTAGGGTTTAGGGTTTAGGGTTTAGGGTTTAGGGTTTAGGGTTTAGGGTTTAGGGTTTAGGGTTTAGGGTTTAGGGTTTAGGGTTTAGGGTTTAGGGTTTAGGGTTTAGGGTTTAGGGTTTAGGGTTTAGGGTTTAGGGTTTAGGGTTTAGGGTTTAGGGTTTAGGGTTTAGGGTTTAGGGTTTAGGGTTTAGGGTTTAGGGTTTAGGGTTTAGGGTTTAGGGTTTAGGGTTTAGGGTTTAGGGTTTAGGGTTTAGGGTTTAGGGTTTAGGGTTTAGGGTTTAGGGTTTAGGGTTTAGGGTTTAGGGTTTAGGGTTTAGGGTTTAGGGTTTAGGGTTTAGGGTTTAGGGTTTAGGGTTTAGGGTTTAGGGTTTAGGGTTTAGGGTTTAGGGTTTAGGGTTTAGGGTTTAGGGTTTAGGGTTTAGGGTTTAGGGTTTAGGGTTTAGGGTTTAGGGTTTAGGGTTTAGGGTTTAGGGTTTAGGGTTTAGGGTTTAGGGTTTAGGGTTTAGGGTTTAGGGTTTAGGGTTTAGGGTTTAGGGTTTAGGGTTTAGGGTTTAGGGTTTAGGGTTTAGGGTTTAGGGTTTAGGGTTTAGGGTTTAGGGTTTAGGGTTTAGGGTTTAGGGTTTAGGGTTTAGGGTTTAGGGTTTAGGGTTTAGGGTTTAGGGTTTAGGGTTTAGGGTTTAGGGTTTAGGGTTTAGGGTTTAGGGTTTAGGGTTTAGGGTTTAGGGTTTAGGGTTTAGGGTTTAGGGTTTAGGGTTTAGGGTTTAGGGTTTAGGGTTTAGGGTTTAGGGTTTAGGGTTTAGGGTTTAGGGTTTAGGGTTTAGGGTTTAGGGTTTAGGGTTTAGGGTTTAGGGTTTAGGGTTTAGGGTTTAGGGTTTAGGGTTTAGGGTTTAGGGTTTAGGGTTTAGGGTTTAGGGTTTAGGGTTTAGGGTTTAGGGTTTAGGGTTTAGGGTTTAGGGTTTAGGGTTTAGGGTTTAGGGTTTAGGGTTTAGGGTTTAGGGTTTAGGGTTTAGGGTTTAGGGTTTAGGGTTTAGGGTTTAGGGTTTAGGGTTTAGGGTTTAGGGTTTAGGGTTTAGGGTTTAGGGTTTAGGGTTTAGGGTTTAGGGTTTAGGGTTTAGGGTTTAGGGTTTAGGGTTTAGGGTTTAGGGTTTAGGGTTTAGGGTTTAGGGTTTAGGGTTTAGGGTTTAGGGTTTAGGGTTTAGGGTTTAGGGTTTAGGGTTTAGGGTTTAGGGTTTAGGGTTTAGGGTTTAGGGTTTAGGGTTTAGGGTTTAGGGTTTAGGGTTTAGGGTTTAGGGTTTAGGGTTTAGGGTTTAGGGTTTAGGGTTTAGGGTTTAGGGTTTAGGGTTTAGGGTTTAGGGTTTAGGGTTTAGGGTTTAGGGTTTAGGGTTTAGGGTTTAGGGTTTAGGGTTTAGGGTTTAGGGTTTAGGGTTTAGGGTTTAGGGTTTAGGGTTTAGGGTTTAGGGTTTAGGGTTTAGGGTTTAGGGTTTAGGGTTTAGGGTTTAGGGTTTAGGGTTTAGGGTTTAGGGTTTAGGGTTTAGGGTTTAGGGTTTAGGGTTTAGGGTTTAGGGTTTAGGGTTTAGGGTTTAGGGTTTAGGGTTTAGGGTTTAGGGTTTAGGGTTTAGGGTTTAGGGTTTAGGGTTTAGGGTTTAGGGTTTAGGGTTTAGGGTTTAGGGTTTAGGGTTTAGGGTTTAGGGTTTAGGGTTTAGGGTTTAGGGTTTAGGGTTTAGGGTTTAGGGTTTAGGGTTTAGGGTTTAGGGTTTAGGGTTTAGGGTTTAGGGTTTAGGGTTTAGGGTTTAGGGTTTAGGGTTTAGGGTTTAGGGTTTAGGGTTTAGGGTTTAGGGTTTAGGGTTTAGGGTTTAGGGTTTAGGGTTTAGGGTTTAGGGTTTAGGGTTTAGGGTTTAGGGTTTAGGGTTTAGGGTTTAGGGTTTAGGGTTTAGGGTTTAGGGTTTAGGGTTTAGGGTTTAGGGTTTAGGGTTTAGGGTTTAGGGTTTAGGGTTTAGGGTTTAGGGTTTAGGGTTTAGGGTTTAGGGTTTAGGGTTTAGGGTTTAGGGTTTAGGGTTTAGGGTTTAGGGTTTAGGGTTTAGGGTTTAGGGTTTAGGGTTTAGGGTTTAGGGTTTAGGGTTTAGGGTTTAGGGTTTAGGGTTTAGGGTTTAGGGTTTAGGGTTTAGGGTTTAGGGTTTAGGGTTTAGGGTTTAGGGTTTAGGGTTTAGGGTTTAGGGTTTAGGGTTTAGGGTTTAGGGTTTAGGGTTTAGGGTTTAGGGTTTAGGGTTTAGGGTTTAGGGTTTAGGGTTTAGGGTTTAGGGTTTAGGGTTTAGGGTTTAGGGTTTAGGGTTTAGGGTTTAGGGTTTAGGGTTTAGGGTTTAGGGTTTAGGGTTTAGGGTTTAGGGTTTAGGGTTTAGGGTTTAGGGTTTAGGGTTTAGGGTTTAGGGTTTAGGGTTTAGGGTTTAGGGTTTAGGGTTTAGGGTTTAGGGTTTAGGGTTTAGGGTTTAGGGTTTAGGGTTTAGGGTTTAGGGTTTAGGGTTTAGGGTTTAGGGTTTAGGGTTTAGGGTTTAGGGTTTAGGGTTTAGGGTTTAGGGTTTAGGGTTTAGGGTTTAGGGTTTAGGGTTTAGGGTTTAGGGTTTAGGGTTTAGGGTTTAGGGTTTAGGGTTTAGGGTTTAGGGTTTAGGGTTTAGGGTTTAGGGTTTAGGGTTTAGGGTTTAGGGTTTAGGGTTTAGGGTTTAGGGTTTAGGGTTTAGGGTTTAGGGTTTAGGGTTTAGGGTTTAGGGTTTAGGGTTTAGGGTTTAGGGTTTAGGGTTTAGGGTTTAGGGTTTAGGGTTTAGGGTTTAGGGTTTAGGGTTTAGGGTTTAGGGTTTAGGGTTTAGGGTTTAGGGTTTAGGGTTTAGGGTTTAGGGTTTAGGGTTTAGGGTTTAGGGTTTAGGGTTTAGGGTTTAGGGTTTAGGGTTTAGGGTTTAGGGTTTAGGGTTTAGGGTTTAGGGTTTAGGGTTTAGGGTTTAGGGTTTAGGGTTTAGGGTTTAGGGTTTAGGGTTTAGGGTTTAGGGTTTAGGGTTTAGGGTTTAGGGTTTAGGGTTTAGGGTTTAGGGTTTAGGGTTTAGGGTTTAGGGTTTAGGGTTTAGGGTTTAGGGTTTAGGGTTTAGGGTTTAGGGTTTAGGGTTTAGGGTTTAGGGTTTAGGGTTTAGGGTTTAGGGTTTAGGGTTTAGGGTTTAGGGTTTAGGGTTTAGGGTTTAGGGTTTAGGGTTTAGGGTTTAGGGTTTAGGGTTTAGGGTTTAGGGTTTAGGGTTTAGGGTTTAGGGTTTAGGGTTTAGGGTTTAGGGTTTAGGGTTTAGGGTTTAGGGTTTAGGGTTTAGGGTTTAGGGTTTAGGGTTTAGGGTTTAGGGTTTAGGGTTTAGGGTTTAGGGTTTAGGGTTTAGGGTTTAGGGTTTAGGGTTTAGGGTTTAGGGTTTAGGGTTTAGGGTTTAGGGTTTAGGGTTTAGGGTTTAGGGTTTAGGGTTTAGGGTTTAGGGTTTAGGGTTTAGGGTTTAGGGTTTAGGGTTTAGGGTTTAGGGTTTAGGGTTTAGGGTTTAGGGTTTAGGGTTTAGGGTTTAGGGTTTAGGGTTTAGGGTTTAGGGTTTAGGGTTTAGGGTTTAGGGTTTAGGGTTTAGGGTTTAGGGTTTAGGGTTTAGGGTTTAGGGTTTAGGGTTTAGGGTTTAGGGTTTAGGGTTTAGGGTTTAGGGTTTAGGGTTTAGGGTTTAGGGTTTAGGGTTTAGGGTTTAGGGTTTAGGGTTTAGGGTTTAGGGTTTAGGGTTTAGGGTTTAGGGTTTAGGGTTTAGGGTTTAGGGTTTAGGGTTTAGGGTTTAGGGTTTAGGGTTTAGGGTTTAGGGTTTAGGGTTTAGGGTTTAGGGTTTAGGGTTTAGGGTTTAGGGTTTAGGGTTTAGGGTTTAGGGTTTAGGGTTTAGG
>CM045915.1:1586756-1615265 GCA_025169955.1 Salix arbutifolia | reverse complement strand
TTTCCTTTATATATTTTAGTTGGTATTAACCTTCAATTTTATGGGTAATAGCCTTTTCCCTCAAACATTATTGAACTGGCTTCATAGAGGGGGTATTAGCCTTCGATTTGGGGACATATTGATCCCGAGTCGACCAGCCCCATTTCAGTGGGTATCAGCCTTAGATTTCTGACCTGGTTGGTCTTGTCATATCAAAGCCTTCAATTTTATGGGTAATAGCCTTTTCCCTCAAACATGATTGAACTGGCTTCTTAGAGGGGGTATTTGCCTTCGATTTTGGGACATATTGATCCCGAGTCGACTAGCCCCATTTCAGTGGGTATTAGCCTTAGATTTCTGACCTGGTTGGTCTTGTCATATACAAGCCCTTTTTAGTTGGTATTAGCCTTCAATTTTATGGGTAATAGCCTTTTCCCTCAAACATGATTGAACTGGCTTCTTAGAGGGGGTATTAGCCTTCGATTTTGGGACATATTGATCCCGAGTCGACTAGCCCCATTTCAGTGGGTATTAGCCTTAGATTTCTGACCTGGTTGGTCTTGTCATATCAAGCCCTTTTTAGTTGGTATTAGCCTTCAATTTTATGGGTAATAGCCTTTTCCCTCAAACATGATTGAACTGGCTTCTTAGAGGGGGTATTAGCCTTCGATTTTGGGAATATTGATCCCTCGAAATTTCATGATTGAACTGGCTTGTCATATAAGGGTATTAGCCTTCAATTTTATGGGTAATAGCCTTTTCCCTCAAACATGATTGAACTGGCTTCTTAGAGGGGGTATTAGCCTTCGATTTGGGACATATTGATCCCGAGTCGACCAGCCCCATTTCAGTGGGTATTAGCCTTAGATTTCTGACCTGGTTGGTCTTGTCATATCAAGCCGTTTTTAGTTGGTATTAGCCTTCAATTTTATGGGTAATAGCCTTTTCCCTCAAACATGATTGAACTGGCTTCTTAGAGGGGGTATTAGCCTTCGATTTGGGACATATTGATCCCGAGTCGACCAGCCCCATTTCAGTGGGTATTAGCCTTAGATTTCTGACCTGGTTGGTCTTGTCATATCAAGCCCTTTTTAGTTGGTATTAGCCTTCAATTTTATGGGTAATAGCCTTTTTCCTCAAACATGATTGAACTGGCTTCTTATAGGGGGTAGTAGCCTTCGATTTTGGGACATATTAATCCCGAGTCGACTAGCCACATTTCAGTGGGTAATAGCCTTAGATTTCTGACCTGGTTGGTCTTGTCATATACAAGCTCTTTTTAGTTGGTATTAGCCTTCAATTTTATGGGTAATAGCCTTTTCCCTCAAACATGATTGAACTGGCTTCTTAGAGGGGGTATTAGCCTTCGATTTGGGGACATATTGATCCCGAGTCGACCATCCCCATTTCAGTGGGTATTAGCCGTAGATTTCTGACCTGGTTGTTCTTGTCATATCAAAGCCGTTTTTAGTTGGTATTAGCCTTCAATTTTATGGGTAATAGCCTTTTCCCTCAAACATGATTGAACTGGCTTCTTAGAGGGGGTATTAGCCTTCAATTTTGGGTAATAGCCTTTCCCTCAAACATGATTGAACTGGTTGGTCTTGTCATATAGAGGGGGTATTAGCCTTCAATTTTATGGGTAATAGCCTTTTCCCTCAAACATGATTGAACTGGCTTCTTAGAGGGGGTATTAGCCTTCGATTTGGGACATATTGATCCCGAGTCGACCAGCGCCATTTCAGTGGGTATCAGCCTTAGATTTCTGACCTGGTTGGTCTTGTCATATCAAAGCCGTTTTTAGTTGGTATTAGCCTTCAATTTTATGGGTAATAGCCTTTTCCCTCAAACATGATTGAACTGGCTTCTTAGAGGGGGTATTAGCCTTCGATTTGGGGACATATTGATCCCGAGTCGACTAGCCCCATTTCAGTGGGTATTAGCCTTAGATTTCTGACCTGGTTCGTCTTGTCATATACAAGCCCTTTTTAGTTGGTATTAGCCTTCAATTTTATGGGTAATAGCCTTTTTCCTCAAACATATTGATCGCGAGTCGACGAGCCCCATTTCAGTGGGTATTAGCCTTAGATTTCTTACCTGGTTGGTCTTGTCATATCGAAGCCGTTTTAGTTGGTATTAGCCTTCAATTATAAGGGTAATAGCCTTTTCCCTCAAACATGATTGAACTGGCTTCTTAGAGGGGGTATTAGCCTTCGATTTTGGGACATATTGATCCCGAGTCGACTAGCCCCATTTCAGTGGGTAGTAGCCTTAGATTTCTGACCTGGTTGGTCTTGTCATATGCAAGCCCTTTTTAGTTGGTATTAGCCTTCAATTTTATGGGTAATAGCCTTTTCCCTCAAACATGATTGAACTCGCTTCTTAGAGGGGGTATTTGCCTTCGATTTTGGGACATATTGATCCCGAGTCGACCAGCCCCATTTCAGTGGGTATTAGCCTTAGATTTCTGACCTGTTTTGGTCTTGTCATATGCAAGCCTTTTTTAGTTGGTATTAGCCTTCAATTTTATGGGTAATAGCCTTTTCCCGCAAATATGATTGAACTGGCTTCTTAGAGGGGGTATTAGCCTTCGATTTGGAGACATATTGATCCCGAGTCGACCAGCCCCATTTCAGTGGGTATTAGCCTTAGATTTCTGACCTGGTTGGTCTTGTCATATACAAGCCCTTTTTAGTTGGTATTAGCCTTCAATTTTATGGGTAATAGCCTTTTCCCTCAAACATGATTGAACTGGCTTCTTAGAGGGGGTATTAGCCTTCGATTTGGGGACATATTGATCCCGAGTCGACCAGCCCCATTTCAGTGGGTATTAGCCTTAGATTTCTAACCTGGTTGGTGTTTTCATATCAAGCCCTTTTTAGTTGGTATTAGCCTTCAATTTTATGGGTAATAGCCTTTTCCCTCAAACATGATTGAACTGGCTTCTTAGAGGGGGTATTAGCCTTCGATTTTGGGACATATTGATCCCGAGTCGACTAGCCCCATTTCAGTGGGTATTAGCCTTAGATTTCTGACCTGGTTGTCTTGTCATATCAAGCCGTTTTTAGTTGGTATTAGCCTTCAATTTTATGGGTAATAGCCTTTTCCCTCAAACATGATTGAACTGGCTTCTTAGAGGGGGTATTAGCCTTCGATTTTGGGACATATTGATCCCTCAAACATGATTGACTGGCTTGTCATATAGAGGGTATTAGCCTTCAATTTTATGGGTAATAGCCTTTTCCCTCAAACATGATTGAACTGGCTTCTTAGAGGGGGTATTAGCCTTCGATTTTGGGACATATTGATCCCGAGTCGACCAGCCCCATTTCAGTGGGTATTAGCCTTAGATTTCTGACCTGGTTGGTCTTGTCATATCAAGCCCTTTTTAGTTGGTATTAGCCTTCAATTTTATGGGTAATAGCCTTTTCCCTCAAACATGATTGAACTGGCTTCTTAGAGGGGGTATAGCCTTCGATTTTGGGACATATTGATCCCGAGTCGACTAGCCCCATTTCAGTGGGTATTAGCCTTAGATTTCTGACCTGGTTGGTCTTGTCATATCAAGCCGTTTTTAGTTGGTATTAGCCTTCAATTTTATGGGTAATAGCCTTTTCCCTCAAACATGATTGAACTGGCTTCTTAGAGGGGGTATTAGCCTTCGATTTGGGACATATTGATCCCGAGTCGACTAGCCCCATTTCAGTGGGTATTAGCCTTAGATTTCTGACCTGGTTGGTCTTGTCATATCAAGCCCTTTTTAGTTGGTATTAGCCTTCAATTTTATGGGTAATAGCCTTTTCCCTCAAACATGATTGAACTGGCTTCTTAGAGGGGGTATTAGCCTTCGATTTTGGGACATATTGATCCCGAGTCGACTAGCCCCATTTCAGTGGGTATTAGCCTTAGATTTCTGACCTGGTTGGTCTTGTCATATCAAGCCCTTTTTAGTTGGTATTAGCCTTCAATTTTATGGGTAATAGCCTTTTCCCTCAAACATGATTGAACTGGCTTCTTAGAGGGGGTATTAGCCTTCGATTTTGGGAATATTGATCCCTCAAACAGATTGACCTGGCTTGTCATATAGAGTTGGTATTAGCCTTCAATTTTATGGGTAATAGCCTTTTCCCTCAAACATGATTGAACTGGCTTCTTAGAGGGGGTATTAGCCTTCGATTTTGGGACATATTGATCCCGAGTCGACTAGCCCCATTTCAGTGGGTATTAGCCTTAGATTTCTGACCTGGTTGGTCTTGTCATATCAAGCCCTTTTTAGTTGGTATTAGCCTTCAATTTTATGGGTAATAGCCTTTTCCCTCAAACATGATTGAACTGGCTTCTTAGAGGGGGTATTAGCCTTCGATTTTGGGACATATTGATCCCGAGTCGACTAGCCCCATTTCAGTGGGTATTAGCCTTAGATTTCTGACCTGGTTGGTCTTGTCATATCAAGCCCTTTTTAGTTGGTATTATCCTTCAATTTTAAGGGTAATAGCCTTTTCCTTCGAACATGATTGAACAATCTTCTTAGAGTGGGTATTAGCCTTCGATTTTGGGACATATTGATCCCGAGTCGACTAGCCCCATTTCAGTGGGTAGTAGCCTTAGATTTCTGACCTGGTTGGTCTTGTCATATGCAAGCCCTTTTTAGTTGGTATTAGCCTTCAATTTTATGGGTAATAGCCTTTTCCCTCAAACATGATTGAACTTGCTTCTTAGAGGGGGTATTTGCCTTCGATTTTGGGTCATATTGATCCCGAGTCGACTAGCCCCATTTCAGTAGGTATTAGCCTTAGATTTCTGACCTGGTTGGTCTTGTCATATCGAAGATGTTTTTAGTTGCTAGTAGCCTTCAATTTAATGGGTAATAGCCTTTTCCCTCAAACATGAATGAACTGGCTTCTTAGAGGGGGTATTAGCCTTCGATTTGGGGACATATTAATCCCGAGTTGACTAGCCCCATTTCAGTGGGTAGTAGCCTTAGATTTCTGACCTGGTTGGTCTTGTCATATGCAAGCCCTTTTTAGTTGGTATTAGCCTTCAATTTTATGGGTAATAGCCTTTTCCCTCAAACATGATTGAACTTGCTTCTTAGAGGGGGTATTTGCCTTCGATTTTGGGACATATTGATCCCGAGTCGACCAGCCCCATTTCAGTGCGTATTAGCCTTAGATTTCTAACTTGGTTGGTCTTGTCATATACAAGCCCTTTTTAGTTGGTATTAGCCTTCAATTTTATGGGTAATAGCCTTTTCCCTCAAACATGATTGAACTGGCTTCTTAGAGGGGGTATTAGCCTTCGATTTGGGGACATATTGATCCCGAGTCGACTAGCCCCATTTCAGTGGGTATTAGCCTTAGATTTCTGACCTGGTTGGTCTTGTCATATGCAAGCCCTTTTTAGTTGGTATTAGCCTTCAATTTTATGGGTAATAGCCTTTTCCCTCAAACATGATTGAACTGGCTTCTTAGAGGGGGTATTAGCCTTCGATTTTGGGAATATTGATCCCGAGTCGACCAGCCCCATTTCAGTGGGTATTAGCCTTAGATTTCTGACCTGGTTGGTCTTGTCATATCAAGCCCTTTTTAGTTGGTATTAGCCTTCAATTTTATGGGTAATAGCCTTTTCCCTCAAACATGATTGAACTGGCTTCTTAGAGGGGGTATTAGCCTTCGATTTTGGGACATATTGATCCCGAGTCGACCAGCCCCATTTCAGTGGGTATTAGCCTTAGATTTCTGACCTGGTTGGTCTTGTCATATCAAGCCGTTTTTAGTTGGTATTAGCCTTCAATTTTATGGGTAATAGCCTTTTCCCTCAAACATGATTGAACTGGCTTCTTAGAGGGGTATGCCTTCATTTTAGGGTAACCTTAGATTGAACTGCTTCTTAGAGGGGGTATTAGCTTCGATTGGGACATATTGATCCCGAGTCGACCAGCCCCATTTCAGTGGGTATTAGCCTTAGATTTCTGACCTGGTTGGTCTTGTCATATCAAGCCGTTTTTAGTTGGTATTAGCCTTCAATTTTATGGGTAATAGCCTTTTCCCTCAAACATGATTGAACTGGCTTCTTAGAGGGGGTATTAGCCTTCGATTTTGGGAAATATTGATCCCGAGTCGACTAGCCCCATTTCAGTGGGTATTAGCCTTAGATTTCTGACCTGGTTGGTCTTGTCATATGCAAGCCCTTTTTAGTTGGTATTAGCCTTCAATTTTATGGGTAATAGCCTTTTCCCTCAAACATGATTGAACTAGCTTCTTAGAGGGGGTATTAGCCTTCGATTTTGGGACATATTGATCCCGAGTCGAATAGCCCCATTTCAGTGGGTATTAGCCTTAGATTTCTGACCTGGTTGGTCTTGTCATATACAAGCCCTTTTTAGTTGGTATTAGCCTTCAATTTTATGGGTAATAGCCTTTTCCCTCAAACATGATTGAACTGGCTTCTTAGAGGGGGTATTTGCCTTCGATTTTGGGACATATTGATCCCGAGTCGACCAGCCCCATTTCAGTGGGTATTAGCCTTAGATTTCTGACCTGGTTGGTCTTGTCATATCAAGCCCTTTTTAGTTGGTATTAGCCTTCAATTTTATGGGTAATAGCCTTTTCCCTCAAACATGATTGAACTGGCTTCTTAGAGGGGGTATTAGCCTTCGATTTGGGGAATATTGATCCCGAGTCGACCAGCCCCATTTCAGTGGGTATTAGCCCTTAGATTTCTGACCTGGTTGGTTTGTCATATCAAGCCGTTTTTAGTTGGTATTAGCCTTCAATTTTATGGGTAATAGCCTTTTCCCTCAAACATGATTGAACTGGCTTCTTAGAGGGGGTATTAGCCTTCGATTTTGGGAATATTGATCCCTCGAAACATGATTGAACTGGCTTCATATAGAGGGGGTATTAGCCTTCAATTTTATGGGTAATAGCCTTTTCCCTCAAACATGATTGAACTGGCTTCTTAGAGGGGGTATTAGCCTTCGATTTGGGACATATTGATCCCGAGTCGACTAGCCCCATTTCAGTGGGTATTAGCCTTAGATTTCTGACCTGGTTGGTCTTGTCATATCAAAGCCCTTTTTAGTTGGTATTAGCCTTCAATTTTATGGGTAATAACCTTTTCCCTCAAACATGATTGAATTGGCTTCTTAGAGGGGGTATTAGCCTTCGATTTTGGGAATATTGATCCCGAGTCGACCAGCCCCATTTCAGTGGGTATTAGCCTTAGATTTCTGACCTGGTTGGTCTTGTCATATACAAGCCCTTTTTAGTTGGTATTAGCCTTCAATTTTATGGGTAATAGCCTTTTCCCTCAAACATGATTGAACTGGCTTCTTAGAGGGGGTATTAGCCTTCGATTTTGGGACATATTGATCCCGAGTCGACTAGCCCCATTTCAGTGGGTATTAGCCTTAGATTTCTGACCTGGTTGGTCTTGTCATATCGAAGCCGTTTTTAGTTGGTATTAGCCTTCAATTTTATGGGTAATAGCCTTTTCCCTCAAACATGATTGAACTGGCTTCTTAGAGGGGGTATTTGCCTTCAATTTGGGCATATTGATCCCGAGTCGACTAGATCCCGAGTCACTAGCCCCATTTCAGTGGGTATTAGCCTTAGATTTCTGACCTGGTTGGTCTTGTCATATACAAGCCCTTTTTAGTTGGTATTAGCCTTCAATTTTATGGGTAATAGCCTTTTCCCTCAAACATGATTGAACTGGCTTCTTAGAGGGGGTATTAGCCTTCGATTGGGGGACATATTGATCCCGAGTCGACTAGCCCCATTTCAGTGGGTATTAGCCTTAGATTTCTGACCTGGTTGGTCTTGTCATATCAAGCCGTTTTTAGTTGGTATTAGCCTTCAATTTTATGGGTAATAGCCTTTTCCCTCAACATGATTGAACTCTTCTTAGAGGGGGTATTAGCCTTCGATTTTGGGACATATTGATCCCGAGTCGAATAGCCCCATTTCAGTGGGTATAACCTTAGATTTCTGACCTGGTTGGTCTTGTCATATGCGAAGCCCTTTTTAGTTGGTATTAGCCTTCAATTTTATGGGTAATAGCCTTTTCCCTCAAACATGATTGAACTGGCTTCTTAGAGGGGTATTAGCCTTCGATTTTGGGAAATATTGATCCCCAGTCGACCAGCCCCATTTCAGTGGGTATTAGCCTTAGATTTCTGACCTGTTGGTCTTGTCATATCAAGCCCTTTTTAGTTGGTATTAGCCTTCAATTTTATGGGTAATAGCCTTTTCCCTCAAACATGATTGAACTGGCTTCTTAGAGGGGGTATTAGCCTTCGATTTGGGGAATATTGATCCCGAGTCGACCAGCCCCATTTCAGTGGGTATTACCCTTAGATTTCTGACCTGTTCGTTTGTCATATCAAGCTGTTTTTAGTTGGTATTAGCCTTCAATTTTATGGGTAATAGCCTTTTCCCTCAAACATGATTGAACTGGCTTCTTAGAGGGGGTATTAGCCTTCAATTTTATGGGTAATAGCCTTTCCCTCAAACAGATTGACTGGCTTCATATAGAGGGGGTATTAGCCTTCAATTTAATGGGTAATAGCCTTTTCCCTCAAACATGATTGAACTGGCTTCTTAGAGGGGGTATTAGCCTTCGATTTGGGGACATATTGATCCCGAGTCGACCAGCCCCATTTCAGTGGGTATTAGCCTTAGATTTCTGACCTGGTTGGTCTTGTCATATCAAGCCGTTTTTAGTTGGTATTAGCCTTCAATTTTATGGGTAATAGCCTTTTCCCTCAACATGATTGAACTGGCTTCTTAGAGGGGGTATTAGCCTTCGATTGGGACATATTGATCCCGAGTCGACTAGCCCCATTTCAGTGGGTATTAGCCTTAGATTTCTGACCTGGTTGGTCTTGTCATATACAAGCCCTTTTTAGTTGGTATTAGCCTTCAATTTTATGGGTAATAGCCTTTTCCCTCAAACATGATTGAACTGGCTTCTTAGAGGGGGGTATTTGCCTTCGATTTGGGGACATATTGATCCCGAGTCGAATATCCCCATTTCAGTGGGTATTAGCCTTAGATTTCTGACCTGGTTGGTCTTGTCATATCAAGCCCTTTTTAGTTGGTATTAGCCTTCAATTTTATGGGTAATAGCCTTTTCCCTCAAACATGATTGAACTGGCTTCTTAGAGGGGGTATTAGCCTTCGATTTGGGGACATATTGATCCCGAGTCGACCAGCCCCATTTCAGTGGGTATTAGCCTTAGATTTCTGACCTGGTTGGTCTTGTCATATCAAGCCCTTTTTAGTTGGTATTAGCCTTCAATTTTATGGGTAATAGCCTTTTCCCTCAAACATGATTGAACTGGCTTCTTAGAGGGGGTATTAGCCTTCGATTTGGGGAATATTGATCCCGAGTCGACCAGCCCCATTTCAATGGGTATTACCCTTAGATTTCTGACCTGGTTCGTTTGTCATATCAAAGCTGTTTTTAGTTGGTATTAGCCTTCAATTTTATGGGTAATAGCCTTTTCCCTCAAACATGATTGAACTGGCTTCTTAGAGGGGGTATTAGCCTTCAATTTTATGGGTAATAGCCTTTTCCCTCAAACATGATTGAACTGGCTTCTTAGAGGGGGTATTACCTTCAATTTTATGGGTAATAGCCTTTTCCCTCAAACATGATTGAACTGGCTTCTAGAGGGGGTATTAGCCTTCAATTTGGGGACATATTGATCCCGAGTCGACCAGCCCCATTTCAGTGGGTATCAGCCTTAGATTTCTGACCTGGTTGGTCTTGTCATATCAAAGCCGTTTTTAGTTGGTATTAGCCTTCAATTTTATGGGTAATAGCCTTTTCCCTCAAAATGATTGAACTGGCTTCTTAGAGGGGGTATTAGCCTTCAATTTGGGGACATGTTGACCCGGAGTCGACCAACCCCATTTCAGTGGGTATTAGCCTTAGATTTCTGACCTGATTGCTCTTGTCATATCGAAGCCCTTTTTAGTTGGTATTAGCTTCAATTTTATGGGTAATAGCCTTTTCCCTCACACATGATTGAACTGGCTTCTTAGAGGGGGTATTTGCCTTCGATTTTGGGACATATTGATCCCGAGTCGACAATCCCCATTTCAGTGGGTATTAGCCTTAGATTTCTTACCTGGTTGGTCTTGTCATATCAAAGCCGTTTTTAGTTGGTATTAGCCTTCAATTTTATGGGTAATAGCCTTTTCCCTCATACATGATTGAACTGGCTTCTTAGAGGGGGTATTTGCCTTCGATTTTGGGATATATTGATCCCGACTCGACTAGCCCCATTTCAGTGGGTATTAGCCTTAGATTTCTGACCTGGTTGGTCTTGTCATATACAAGCCCTTTTTAGTTGGTATTAGCCTTCAATTTTATGGGTAATAGCCTTTTCCCTCAAACATGATTGAACTGGCTTCTTAGAGGGGGTAGTAGCCTTCGATTTTGGAAAATATTGATCCTGAGTCGACCAGCCCCATTTCAATGGGTATTACCCTTAGATTTCTGACCTGGTTCGTCTTGTCATATCAAAGCCGTTTTTAGTTGGTATTAGCCTTCAATTTTATGGGTAATAGCCTTTTCCCTCAAACATGATTGAACTGGCTTCTTAGAGGGGGTATTAGCCTTCAATTTTATGGGTAATAGCCTTTTCCCTCAAACATGATTGAACTGGCTTCTTAGAGGGGGTATTACCCTTCAATTTTATGGGTAATAGCCTTTTCCCTCAAACATGATTGAACTGGCTTCTTAGAGGGGGTAGTAGCCTTCGATTTTGGGAAATATTGATCCCGAGTCGACCAGCCCCATTTCAGTGGGTATTACCTTAGATTTCTGACCTGGTTGGTCTTGTCATATCGAAGCCGTTTTTAGTTGGTATTAGCCTTCAATTTTATGGGTAATAGCCTTTTCCCTCAAACATGATTGAACTGGCTTCTTAGAGGGGGTATTAGCCTTCAATTTGGGGACATGTTGACCCGGAGTCGACCAACCCCATTTCAGTGGGTATTAGCCTTAGATTTCTGACCTGATTGCTCTTGTCATATCGAAGCCCTTTTTAGTTGGTATTAGCTTTTAATTTTATGGGTAATAGCCTTTTCCCTCACACATGATTGAACTGGCTTCTTAGAGGGGGTATTTGCCGTCGATTTTGGGACATATTGATCCCGATCGACAATCCCCATTTCAGTGGGTATTAGCCTTAGATTTCTTACCTGGTTGGTCTTGTCATATCAAAGCCGTTTTTAGTTGGTATTAGCCTTCAATTTTATGGGTAATAGCCTTTTCCCTCAAGCATGATTGAACTTGCTTCTTAGAGGGGGTATTAGCCTTCGATTTGGGGAAATATTGATCCCCAGTCGACCAGCCCCATTTCAATGGGTATTACCCTTAGATTTCTGACCTAGTTGGTCTTGTCATATACAAGCCCTTTTTAGTTGGTATTAGCCTTCAATTTTATGGGTAATAGCCTTTTCCCTCAAACATGATTGAACTGGCTTCTTAGAGGGGGTAGTAGCCTTCGATTTGGGGAAATATTGATCCCGAGTCGACCAGCCCCATTTCAATGGGTATTACCCTTAGATTTCTGACCTAGTTCGTTTTGTCATATCAAAGCTGTTTTTAGTTGGTATTAGCCTTCAATTTTATGGGTAATAGCCTTTTCCCTCAAACACGATTGAACTGGCTTCTTAGAGGGGGTATTAGCCTTCAATTTTATGGGTAATAGCCTTTTCCCTCAAACACGATTGAACTGGCTTCTTAGAGGGGGTATTACCCTTCAATTTTATGGGTAATAGCCTTTTCCCTCAAACATTATTGAACTGGCTTCATAGAGGGGGTATTAGCCTTCAATTTGGGGACATATTGATCCCGAGTAGACCAGTCCCATTTCAGTGGGTATTAGCCTTAGATTTCTGACCTGGTTGGTCTTGTCATATCAAAGCCGTTTTTAGTTGGTATTAGCCTTCAATTTTATGGGTAATAGCCTTTTCCCTCATACATGATTGAACTGGCTTCTTAGAGGGGGTATTAGTCTTCGATTGGGGGACATATTGATCCCGAGTCGACTAGCCCCATTTCAGAAGGTATTACCCTTAGATTTCTGACCTGGTTGGTCTTGTCATATCGAAGCCGTTTTTAGTTGGTATTAGCCTTCAATTTTAAGGGTAATAGCCTTTTCCGTCGAACATGATTGAACAATGTTCTTAGAGTGGGTATTAGACTTCGATTTTGGGACATATTGATCCCGAGTCGAATAGCCCCATTTCAGTGGGTAGTAACCTTAGATTTCTGACCTGGTTGGTCTTGTCATATGCAAGCTCTTTTTAGTTGGTATTAGCCTTCAATTTTATGGGTAATAGCCTTTTCCCTCAAACATGATTGAACTTGCTTCTTAGAGGGGGTATTTGCCTTCGATTTTGGGACATATTGATCCCGAATCGACTAGCCCCATTTCAGTGAGTATTAGCCTTATATTTCTGACCTGGTTGGTCTTGTCATATACAAGCCCTTTTTAGTTGGTATTAGCCTTCAATTTTATGGGTAATAGCCTTTTCCCTCAAACATGATTGAACTGGCTTCTTAGAGGGGGTAGTAGCCTTCGATTTGGGGAAATATTGATCCCGAGTCGACCAGCCCCATTTCAATGGGTATTACCCTTAGATTTCTGACCTAGTTCGTTTTGTCATATCAAAGCTGTTTTTAGTTGGTATTAGCCTTCAATTTTATGGGTAATAGCCTTTTCCCTCAAACATGATTGAACTGGCTTCTTAGAGGGGGTATTAGCCTTCAATTTTATGGGTAATAGCCTTTTCCCTCAAACACGATTGAACTGGCTTCTTAGAGGGGGTATTACCCTTCAATTTTATGGGTAATAGCCTTTTCCCTCAAACATTATTGAACTGGCTTCATAGAGGGGGTATTAGCCTTCAATTTGGGAACATATTGATCCCGAGTCGACGAGCCCCATTTCAGTGGGTATTAGCCTTAGATTTCTGACCTGGTTGGTCTTGTCATATCAAAGCCGTTTTAAGTTGGTATTAGCCTTCAATTTTATGGGTAATAGCCTTTTCCCTCAAAAATGATTGAACTGGCTTCTTAGAGGGGGTATTAGCCTTCAATTTGGGGACATGTTGACCCGGAGTCGACCAACCCCATTTCAGTGGGTATTAGCCTTAGATTTCTGACCTGATTGCTCTTGTCATATCGAAGCCCTTTTTAGTTGGTATTAGCTTTTAATTTTATGGGTAATAGCCTTTTCCCTCACACATGATTGAACTGGCTTCTTAGAGGGGGTATTAGCCTTCAATTTTATGGGTAATAGCCTTTTCCCTCAAACATGATTGAACTGGCTTCTTAGAGGGGGTATTACCCTTCAATTTTATGGGTAATAGCCTTTTCCCTCAAACATGATTGAACTGGCTTCATAGAGGGGGTAGTAGCCTTCGATTTTGGGAAATATTGATCCCGAGTCGACCAGCCCCATTTCACTGGGTATTACCCTTAGATTTTTGACCTGGTTGGTCTTGACATATCGAAACCGTTTTTAGTTGCTATTAGCCTTCAATTTTATGGGTAATAGCCTTTTTCCTCAAACATGATTGAACTGGCTTCTTAGAGGGGGTATTAGCCTTCAATTTGGGGACATGTTGACCCGGAGTCGACCAACCGCATTTCAGTGGGTATTAGCCTTAGATTTCTGACCTGATTGCTCTTGTCATATCGAAGCCCTTTTTAGTTGGTATTAGCTTTTAATTTTATGGGTAATAGCCTTTTCCCTCACACATGATTGAACTGGCTTCTTAGAGGGGGTATTTGCCGTCGATTTTGGGACATATTGATCCCGATCGACAATCCCCATTTCAGTGGGTATTAGCCTTAGATTTCTTACCTGGTTGGTCTTGTCATATCAAAGCCGTTTTTAGTTGGTATTAGCCTTCAATTTTATGGGTAATAGCCTTTTCCCTCAAACATGATTGAACTGGCTTCTTAGAGGGGGTATTTGGCTTCGATTTTGGGATATATTGATTCCGCCTCGACGAGCCCCATTTCAGTGGGTATTAGCCTTAGATTTCTGACTTGGTTGGTCTTGTCATATCAAAGCCGTTTTAAGTTGGTATTAGCCTTCAATTTTATGGGTAATAGCCTTTTCCCTCAAAAATGATTGAACTGGCTTCTTAGAGGGGGTATTAGCCTTCAATTTGGGGACATGTTGACCCGGAGTCGACCAACCCCATTTCAGTGGGTATTAGCCTTAGATTTCTGACCTGATTGCTCTTGTCATATCGAAGCCCTTTTTAGTTGGTATTAGCTTTTAATTTTATGGGTAATAGCCTTTTCCCTCACACATGATTGAACTGGCTTCTTAGAGGGGGTATTAGCCTTCAATTTTATGGGTAATAGCCTTTTCCCTCAAACATGATTGAACTGGCTTCTTAGAGGGGGTATTACTCTTCAATTTTATGGGTAATAGCCTTTTCCCTCAAACATGATTGAACTGGCTTCATAGAGGGGGTAGTAGCCTTCGATTTTGGGAAATATTGATCCCGAGTCGACCAGCCCCATTTCACTGGGTATTACCCTTAGATTTTTGACCTGGTTGGTCTTGACATATCGAAACCGTTTTTAGTTGCTATTAGCCTTCAATTTTATGGGTAATAGCCTTTTTCCTCAAACATGATTGAACTGGCTTCTTAGAGGGGGTATTAGCCTTCAATTTGGGGACATGTTGACCCGGAGTCGACCAACCCCATTTCAGTGGGTATTAGCCTTAGATTTCTGACCTGATTGCTCTTGTCATATCGAAGCCCTTTTTAGTTGGTATTAGCTTTTAATTTTATGGGTAATAGCCTTTTCCCTCACACATGATTGAACTGGCTTCTTAGAGGGGGTATTTGCCGTCGATTTTGGGACATATTGATCCCGATCGACAATCCCCATTTCAGTGGGTATTAGCCTTAGATTTCTTACCTGGTTGGTCTTGTCATATCAAAGCCGTTTTTAGTTGGTATTAGCCTTCAATTTTATGGGTAATAGCCTTTTCCCTCAAACATGATTGAACTGGCTTCTTAGAGGGGGTATTTGGCTTCGATTTTGGGATATATTGATTCCGCCTCGACGAGCCCCATTTCAGTGGGTATTAGCCTTAGATTTCTGACCTAGTTGGTCTTGTCATATCGAAGCCGTTTTTAGTTGCTATTAGCCTTCAATTTTATGGGTAATATCCTTTTCCCTCCAACACGATTGAACTGGCTTCTTAGAGGGGGTATTACCCTTCAATTTTATGGGTAATAGCCTTTTCCCTCAAACATTATTGAACTGGCTTCATAGAGGGGGTATTAGCCTTCCATTTGGGGACATATTGATCCCGAGTAGACCAGTCCCATTTCAGTGGGTATTAGCCTTAGATTTCTGACCTGGTTGGTCTTGTCATATCAAAGCCGTTTTTAGTTGGTATTAGCCTTCAATTTTATGGGTAATAGCCTTTTCCCTCAAACATGATTGAATTGGCTTCTTAGAGGGGGTAGTAGCCTTCGATTTGGGGAAATATTGATCCCGAGTCGACCAGCCCCATTTCAATGGGTATTACCGTTAGATTTCTGACCTAGTTCGTTTTGTCATATCAAAGCCGTTTTTAGTTGGTATTAGCCTTTAATTTTATGGGTAATAGCCTTTTCCCTCAAACATGATTGAACTGGCTTCTTAGAGGGGGTATTAGCCTTCAATTTTATGGGTAATAGCCTTTTCCCTCAAACACGATTGAACTGGCTTCTTAGAGGGGGTATTACCCTTCAATTTTATGGGTAATAGCCTTTTCCCTCAAACATTATTGAACTGGCTTCATAGAGGGGGTATTAGCCTTCAATTTGGGGACATATTGATCCCGAGTCGACCAGCCCCATTTCAGTGGGTATTAACCTTAGATTTCTGACCTGGTTGGTCTTGTCATATCGAAGCACTTTTTAGCTGGTATTAGCCTTAAAATTTTATGGGTAATAACCTTTTCCCTCAAACATGATTGAACTGGCTTCTTAGAGGGGGTAGTAGCCTTCGATTTGGGGAAATATTGATCCCGAGTCGACCAGCCCCATTTCAATGGGTATTACCCTTAGATTTCTGAACTAGTTCGTTTTGTCATATCAAAGCCGTTTTTAGCTTGTATTAGCCTTCAATTTTATGGGTAATAGCCTTTTCCCTCTAACATGATTGAACTGTCTTCTTAGAGGGGGTATTTGCTTTCAATTTTATGGGTAATAGCCTTTTCCCTCAAACATGATTGAACTGGCTTCTTAGAGGGGGTAGTAGCCTTTGATTTTGGGAAATATTGATCCCGAGCAGACCTGCCGCATTTCAATCGGTATTACCCTTAGATTTCTGACCTGGTTGGTCTTGTCATATCGAAGCCGTTTTTAGTTGCTATTAGCCTTCAATTTTATGGGTAATATCCTTTTCCCTCAAACATAATTGAACTGGCTTCTTAGAGGGGGTAGTAGCCTTTGATTTTGGGAAATATTGATCCCGAGCAGACCTGCCGCATTTCAATCGGTATTACCCTTAGATTTCTGACCTGGTTGGTCTTGTCATATCGAAGCCGTTTTTAGTTGCTATTAGCCTTCAATTTTATGGGTAATATCCTTTTCCCTCAAACATGATTGAACTGGCTTCTTAGACGTGGTGTTATCCTTCGATTTGGGGACATATTGATCTCGAGTCGACCAGCCCCATTTCAGGGTTTAGGGTTTAGGGTTTAGGGTTTAGGGTTTAGGGTTTAGGGTTTAGGGTTTAGGGAGGGAGCTCATTATGTGATTTTTTAGAGAGATTTTAGTGAGAGAGGCTCCCGAAAAACCCAGCCGCCCCAAAGTTTTCTGCAAAATTTTTCAATTCACCGATCACGTCAATCAACCCATTCCGGCCACCTGTTATTCCCATCTTCGTTCTCACAACCTCACTGCCAAAAGCCACCTAAACTGCACTGTTACTCAAATATTTTTTCGTTTTTTCGTTTTTCAAAGCATCTTGACGGCAGCCATATTTTTCTCGTGATAAGCACCCCATCAACGACCACCAAAACACTGCACCACATCCCATCCCATCCCAGCTTTCTGCCACAAACCTCCCCCCAATATTGCCATTATAAGCAATATGAACACCAGCACGAAAAATCCAACCCAAACTTACCCGAAAGACACTTGCCCACCCCCCAAGGTCCCTAGCCCAGCCGTTAACAACTCATGGGCTGAAAAAGTTAAGATCTCTGACTCATCATCAAGATTCAAACTGGATCCCATCCCTCGCCAGTCTCATGGCGGCCAGCTATGTATTTCTGAAGAAATGCTTGAAACCAACTCAAGTAAATGGAGTAGATGTATGGTAGGGTTCATCCCTGGTTTTACCATGTCCTACCGCATGGTTAACACAATAGCAAGTAGAGTATGGAGATCCTGTGGTCTGGAGCAGGTAACCACAATGGCAAACGGTTTTATGATTTTTCGTTTCACAACCGAGGAGGATATGCAAGCAGTCATGGAAAGAGGCCCTTGGTTATTCGGCGGCAAGGCCATTCTTCTTCAACAATGGCATCCTGGATACAAGTTTGATAAAAACAAAATATCTAAGGTGCCTGTTTGGATTCGTCTCCACGGTCTTCCTTTTCCTTTATGGAATCAAAATGGTCTCAGTCTTGAAGCAAGTATGGTAGGTCGCCCTCTAGCCTGTGACTCTCAAACTTATAATTGTCAAAGATTGGAGTATGCTCGGTTGTGCGTGGAAATAGATGCAGCTCTTCCAAAGGTGACAAGCTTCGAAATTGTAAGTCCTCTCTCTCATGAACCTATTGTAGTAGAGGTGGATTATGAATGGACTCCCTCCCACTGCCCTACCTGCAAAACCTATGGCCATTCTTGCAAAAGAAGCCGACAACCTCCTCAAGCAGTTGTGACGGCAACCCTGGAAAACCCTTTGGTGAACAACCACCCCCAAATAGCCCCCACAGCCACACAACCCACAAACCCTAACAGACAAGCAACTCCTCAAAACCCCACACAACTCACAAACCCTAACAAACAAGCAAATCCTCAAAACCCTCCAACCATTCCCAAGAATGTCAACCCAACTCCTTCATTGCCAAACACAAACGAAGAAGGACCTCTCCCAAACACCCAGCCCACAAACAACCCTACCCACAAAACTCTAAACAAACCCCACACCACCAAAGACCTTAACCATACAAATACAGTTCCTCCACCCCAAACCAATTTGTCCATCACTCACTCTAAAACTAAAGAGCTGCGTGAAAAGGAACCAAGCAACTCTCAAGAAGGAACTTCAAAGTTCACAGCTGTAGTCACCTTTGGGAAAAGTATGGAAAAATGCACTTTGAGCACAATGGACTCGTTGGGCAGTTCTTTCACAAATGGCGATGACAACTTAGCCGAATCCTCAACAAGTGGCACAGCAACAGATGATCATGATATGTCTCTTCCCTTCACAACAGTCCGAAAAAAGAAAGGGAAAAAGAAGAAGAGTGTAGCCACAGGCTACTAATCACCTCCATTTTTTTTATGTCAGCCTTTGGAAGTTGGAACACGTGGGGTCTCAACAGTCCCCACAAAATTCATGCAGTTCAAAGATGGATTAGTACTCATCAGCTCTCTATTTATGGTTTACTTGAAACCAAGATTTCGTTTAATAAGCTTCAAATGGTGGAAATGAAGCTAAACTCTCAAGGGTGGAACTTTGTCTCGAATGTCACCAATGAAAACAAGTGCAGAATTCTCATTGGTTGGAAAACCAATGATTACAATCTCACATGCATCCACAATACTCCTCAGTGGATTACTTGTGAAGCTTTTTCAATTGCTTCCAAAACTACTTTCAGAATTACATATGTTTATGGCTTTAACACTCCAGGTGACCGAAAGCCTCTCTGGGATTATTTGATCTCAAACAGTGACCACTTCAATAAGCTCCCTTGGGTCCTTCTTGGCGATTTCAATGCTGTGCTGCAGGCTCATCAACGGGCAGGGGGAGATAATCGATGGCTAAGCCATCATGAGGACTTTCATCATGCCATTTTTCAAGCCCATCTCACCCCTCTCCCTTATAGAGGCCTCAACTTCACGTGGACCAATGGGCAGCAGGGTGATGGGCTTATCCAGAAAAAGTTGGATTGGGTCTTGGGCAACAGTGGTTTCATGCAAGAGTGGCCTGCTTCAAAAGCACAGTTCCTCCCTCGTAGCATTTCAGACCACAGTGCAGCAATTCTCCATATTGATAAGCCGTCTCCAGCTAGAATTCCCCAATTTAAATTTTTAAACGTCTGGACTACTAGGGACGACTATCTTACCACAATAGCTTCCAGCTGGCACATTCCAGTTGCGGGGAACCCTATGCGTAGTCTCATTACAAAGCTGAAGAGGGTTAAAGATGTTTTAAAATCTTTCCATAGAAATCACACAAGCCACATATCGACTCGGGTTGCAAAAGCCAAGAATTGCTGGGACCTGGCTCAAACAGCTCTCGATGCTAACCCCTGTGATGACAGGCTCCAAAGAGAGGAAAGAGAAGCAGCCTGCTTGTATGCTTCCCTATGCCATGATGAGGAAGCTATTCTTAAGCAGAAATCTCGAGTTCAGTGGCTGCAGCTTGGAGATAAAAATTCTTCTTTTTTCCACAGGTCCATTGTTCACAGACAAGCAAGGAATACCATCATAAGGCTGCAAGACAGTGGTGGGAATCAAATTAGTGGCCACCAATCCATCGGGGAAATGGCAGCCAACCATTTTAAAGAAACATTCAAAGCCCCCACCAATGGGTCCTCAGCCATGCTGGAGTCCATAGCCCAATATTTCCCCAACAAAATTAGCCATGAGTCTGCTACAAATGTAGCCCGTGCAATAACTGCCGAAGAGATAAAGGAGGCCTTGTTTTCCATTTCAGATGGAAAGGCTCCTGGTCCAGATGGCTTCTCGGCCCACTTTTTCAAGCATGCTTGGAACATTATCAGGAATGACTTCACCAATGCTATTATGTATTTTTTCTTAACAGGTCACATGCCGCAGGGGCTTAATGCCACCAGATTAGCCCTCATTCCAAAGGTGGAGAATCCGAACAGCATAAAAGACTACCGTCCTATATCTTGCTGCAATGTCACCTACAAATGTATTACCAAAATCATAGCTGGAAGGCTAAAGAACAGCATAGGGGAGGTAATAGGGCCATCGCAATCTGCTTTCCTTCCTGGGAGACAAATCTCAGATGCCGTTCTGCTAGCCCAGGAACTTCTTCACAATTACCATCGTCAAGGAGGTCCTGCTCGTTGTGCTCTCAAGATAGATCTCCAAAAAGCCTTTGACACAGTGAACTGGCATTTCATTTTGGAGGGTCTCAAAGCTATAGGCATCCCCCAAGTCATGTGTAACTGGATCCACACGTGTTTATCTACTGTCCATTATTCGGTTAGCTTGAATGGGGATTTGTTTGGCTTCTTCAAAAGCAGCAGAGGAATTCGGCAGGGAGACCCCATGTCCCCTTATTTATTTGTGATTGCTATGGAGGGCCTAAATGGAATTCTAAACAAAATGAAGGAGCAACAAGCCTTTCATTATCACTGGAGATGCAAGAGCAGTAAATTAACTCACATTTGTTTTGCAGACGATTTGATGGTTTTTAGCAAAGCGGACGAGGTCTCAGTGTCCCTTTTAAAAGCTTCCCTTGATACTTTTGCAACTCTCTCAGGGCTGACAATTAACAAAGCAAAAAGTGCTATGTTCCTTGCAGGTGTTGAGAATAATCAAAAAACAGCCCTTATAGAGCTGTTAGGTTTCAACTTCCAAATTCCTCCAGTTCGGTACCTAGGGCTGCCCCTAATCACTACAAGGTTGAAACATGCAGATTGCGAGCCTCTCATAAATCGAATCCTTTCAAGAATTCGTCTTTGGACTTCTGCAACCCTCTCCTATGCAGGTCGCCTCCAACTCATCAAATCAGTCTTGTTCTCTATTCAAGTCTACTGGTCTTCGGTTTTGATTCTTCCATGCTCAGTGCTCAAGATTATAGAGAGGAATATGGCTGCTTTTCTATGGAAAGGCTCTTGCCTATCCACTAAAGGAGCCAAGGTGGCGTGGAACACTGTCTGTCACCCAATTCAAGAAGGTGGGCTGGGTATTAAACGTATGCAGGTGTGGAACAAGGCTGCCATCTCCAAGTTAGTCTGGCGGTTGATCACCCAAAAGGACACCTTATGGCCATCGTGGGTTCATTTAAATCTCCTTAAAGGAAAATCTATTTGGCAAGTCAACATTCCTTCCAACCCAACGTGGGCTTGGAGAAGAATCCTGCAGGTCCGAGAATGGTGTCGAGGGAAGATAAAATACAGGGTGGGAAATGGGAGAAATGTCTACCTTTGGCACGATTATTGGCTTCCTCAGGATCGCAGAATCAGTGATTTGGTTTCTTCTAGGGAGATAGCTTCCACAGGGGTGCAATGGCAAGCGACGGTTCAAGAAATCATTGTGGAGGGAAATTGGAATTTTCCTTATACAGAAAGCCTTCAAAGTATATGGAATTCCATCACTTCTCGAGCCCAAACTAACCGAGAAGACACCATCATTTGGACAGGTACATCATCAGGGAAGTTTACAATTGATAGTGCTTGGGATTTGTTGCGTCACAGGCAACCAATAAACCAAATCTATCGTCTTCTCTGGTTTAAAGGGCATGTTCCCCGTCACTCCTTTATTCTTTGGCTGGCCTTGCAAGGAAGGTTGCGTACTATGGACAGGCTCCCTCTAAATGATGATAATATCAGTAACCTTTGCCAGCTTTGCCATGCAGATATAGAGACTCATGATCACCTGTTTTTTGAGTGTGCTTACTCAGGGACAATTTGGCGTGGGATCAGCAACAAGGCAGGGATTCAATGGCCAAACATCACATGGGGGAATTTAACTCAATGGTCCACATCCAATATCTCTTGCAAGAAGAAGGTCAGCCACATGATAGCTCGTCTCATTCTCTCAGCCACAGTGTATTATACTTGGTTTGAGAGGAATAATCGAATCTTCAATCATGTGGTCAAGTCCACTGCCACCCTCACCGATGAGATTTTCCAGCTGGTGCGCCTGCACCTGTCAACCATGAAGCTCAGTCAAGGCCTGCCCCCTGACATTAGGTCCCAATGGGGAATTAATGAAGACTAGGGCTCTGTGGATCTTCGGGGCTCTGGCAACGTTTTGGGCCTCTTTAGTTCAAATCTCTTTAGGGCCGGGATTAGGCCTGTTCGTGCGGCATAGGGCTTATGGCCAGTGGCCTCTTCTTTCTCGGGAGAGCGTTCTAAGGCCTCCCTGCGCCTCATTGGACCTGTCACTCCTATTCTCTCGGCATATGGCCTACGTGTGTGGCCTTCTTTCCCTCTCCCTCCTAGGCCTCAGCCCAAGCGCCTGTTTCTATGGTCCTCGCTAGTTTGGGCCCCATAAGCCTCAATCTCCTTTTGTTGGTCTGCTTGTTTGTAAGGCCTTAAAGGCTTTTATGTTTTTATTTTTGCTTTTCCTTTCCCCTGCCAGGCCGAAGCTTTGTTGCTCGGTTAGTGCAGGCCCTTTGTAAAGTTTTTTTCTTCTTTTTCTTCAATCAAAGCAATCTGTTCAAAAAAAAGTTTAGGGTTTAGGGTTTAGGGTTTAGGGTTTAGGGTTTAGGGTTTAGGGTTTAGGGTTTAGGGTTTAGGGTTTAGGGTTTAGGGGGTTCATTATGTGACTTTCTAGAGAGATTTTAGAGAGAGATGCTGTGCAGCCTCTAATCTTTTTCTCAGCCGGCGCAACCTTCTTCTCCGATCAAACACAACACTTCTCACCTTCCCACGTCATCCAGTCACCACTACACACTGCCGTGAACCATTGCATCCACTCACTGTCCAGTTTCCCAAAATAAATCCCAAATACACGCCACCCCTTTTTAGCCGCTGGTTCAAGCCGAAACTTTTCAAGCCGCCACCTCCTTTAACCACTGTTTCTTCTCATCCCTTTGTACTCTAAAGTTGTTCAAGCCGCCACCTTCAAAATGACACCTGCCAGTTTCCCAAAACAACCTAAGACGACCTCGTGGGCTGAGAAAGTGAGAGTTACAGACAGTAGCTCGAGATGCCAGTTAGAAAAACTGGAAAAACAACCGGCTGGGAGCATCTTGCGAATCCCAAACGAAATGGCGTTGGCTAACGTCGACACATGGAAGAGGAGTATGGTGGGGTTTTTTGTAAGCTACAAAATGCCCTACTATGCCGTCAACTCTATAGCTACTAGAGTATGGAAACCGTATGGACTTGAAAAAGTCACAGTGCTTGAAAATGGTTTCATTGTGTTCCGTTTCTCGTCGGAGGAGTCAATGGGAGAGGTTCTAGCAAGAGGGCCATGGCTCTTTGGTGGAAAGACTATTCTCTTGCAGAAATGGCACCCAGGATTTCAGTTTGACAAAAACAAAATAAAATCTCTTCCTGTCTGGGCTAGGCTACAAGGGCTGCCATTCCCCTTGTGGAATAAACAAGGGCTTAGCTTGGCAGCAAGCATGGTGGGGACGCCCCTTGCATGCGATGAAGCCACTCTCAAGGGTAGCCGAATGGAATATGCAAGGGTTTGCATTGAGCTTGATGCATCATCCCCTCCAGTGCACAGGTTTCAGGTTGCTAGCTCATTAACAGATGAACCAATCACAGTGGAGGTGGTGTATGAGTGGAAACCAGCTCGATGTTCGAAGTGTAATGTATTTGGTCACTCTTGCAAGATACCAGAAGACAAGCCAAGCAAGGAAGACAAGGGGAATGGGACGGTCATGGAAGAAGGCCCTCTGCCAAATGCCGAAACCGTGGCAGATGCAGCCACACCAGTCAACCTTCCTAAGGAAAATGAGGGGTTAGCAAAGGCAGCTGAGGGTGCGCTGGTAACCGTGGATTGTGATGAAGGAAAGAATGGCCAAGTTTCAACCAACCAGGAGCAAGCTGACCGTATGAAGCAAGTGATGAAAAAGGATAAAGGGAAACTTCCACAGTGTGTTGAAAGTCGAATGGACACAATAAGCAGTACTGAAGGTGGCCACGAAGCAACTGGCAGCAGTTCAAATGATCCCTCATCAATGGGAAACAATGGAGCTTCGAGCAACAATGGTTCTTCTACCACTTCTCCAAAGGCCAAGAAACGCAAAGGCAAGAAACGAAGGGAGGCCTCAGGCCTCCAGTAGGTAAGTCCCCTCTTTCATTTTAATAATGGTTGCCATTGGGAGTTGGAATATTTGGGGTTTTAACAATACCCGAAAGCACATTGCAGTTCAAAAATGGATTAACCAAAATAAGTTAGAAGTTTTTGGTCTTTTGGAAACAAGAATGGTAGACAATAATATGGCAACTGTGTTGTCCAAAGTTCTGTCCCGTAGCTGGGAGGTAAGGACTAATTTTGATGACCATCCTAATGGACGTATTGCTGTGGGTTGGGATGCTAGTAAGGTACAGCTTCAGTGTATTGAGACATCTGCTCAATGGTTAACTGTGGAGATAAAAAACAAGCATTGCACCGTTGGGATGAGGGTTACTTTTGTTTACGGGTTCAACACCTATGGGGAGAGGGCTTCTCTGTGGAATTATATCCAAAGGGCTAGTGAGGATCTCAAGGACATCCCTTGGGCTATAATGGGGGATTTCAATGCTATCCTAAGGCCTTGTGACAGAAGTGGGGGAGCTAGTGATTGGCAAAGACACCATGAAGAATTTCCAGATTGTATTAGCAGGTCTTCTCTTCATCAAATTCCGTATAATGGTATTAGACTCAGTTGGCATAATGGTCAGTCAGGGCTCAATACAATTTTGAAGAAGCTTGATTGGGTGTTCGGCAATATGGCTCTTGTGACCAAGTGGCCGGCGGTGAGGGCCATTTTTCTCCCAAGACAGTGTTCGGACCATAGTGCTATGGTGATGAGGCTTGAAGCTCCTAATGCTAGAGAGAAATCTCCTTTCAAATTCTTGAACCAATGGGCTGCTCACGGGGATTTCCAAGATATAGTGGCAGATGTGTGGAGGACGAGGCTTGGGGGAAACCACATGTTTCAATTGACCTCCAAGCTTAATATTTTGAAGCAGAAATTGAGGAACAAACATAGGAGATGCACAAGTCATATCTCCCATAAAGTGTATCAAGCTCAAGGTAGGTGGCACGTGGCTCAAAGGGAATTAGATAATGACCCCACTAATGACAGGTTAGGGGAAATTGAGAGGCTGTATGCGGGGAGGTACATGGAATTATGCCGAGAAGAAGAAGCTTTTTTTAAGCAACGTTCTCGGGTCCAGTGGTTGAATTTGGGAGACCACAACACTCGGTTCTTTCATAGATCGCTAATTCACAGGACTTCAAGAAATGATATTGGCAGTTTGATGGATGCTAATGGTAGAGTAGTCACGGGGAACAAGGAGATGGGGGAGCTTGCAGTGAATTACTACAAATCTTTGCTTCAGAGTTCTGGGCCCTATAATGTTTTTGATGTTGATGCTTTGTATACAAAAGCTATTAATGAGGAGTCGCAGGATTTGTTGAAGATCCCCATTTCGGACAAGGAGATTAAGGATGCGCTCTTTGATATTCCTGATGACAAGGCGCCAGGGCCTGATGGGTTCACCAGTTTGTTTTTCAAGAAAACTTGGAGCATTACAGGAGCTAATTTTTTAGCAGCAGTCCAGGGTTTCTTCAGTACCTCGCAATTGCCTCGTTGTGTAAACTCTACAAGAATGGTGTTGATTCCTAAAACTGAGAGCCCAAACAGTCTGGATGATTACAGGCCCATTTCGTGCTGTAATGTCATCTATAAGTGTATTTCTAAAGTGCTGGTGAACAGGTTACAAGCTTGCTTGGGCCAGGTTATTAGCCAGGAGCAAACTGCCTTTCTTGCGGGGAGGAACATTAATGATGCCATCCAGTTATCTCAGGAGTTGCTTCACAACTACCACCTTGATACGGGGCCGGCGAGGTGCGCGATAAAGGTTGATTTGAGAAAAGCCTTTGACACTGTTAGTTGGGATTTTATTATTGCTGGATTGGAGGCTATTAAAATTCCCCAGAATATGGTGAGGTGGATTAAAGAGTGCATCACATCCCCGCACTTCTCTATTGGGATGAATGGGGGTTCTTTTGGGTACTTCAGGGCGACTAAGGGGCTGCGGCAAGGGGATCCATTATCCCCTTATCTCTTTATTTTAGCCATGGAAGGGTTATCCGGTATTCTCAAAAGGACTACAAATTCCGCCCAGTTCAAGTATCATTGGAGATGTGCTAAAACGGAGATCACCCACCTAAGCTTTGCAGATGATTTAATGCTTTTTTGCCATGGTGATATTCAATCAGTTGGTATTGTTAAGGATTCGATGGATGAGTTTATGGCTCTCTCGGGGTTATCGATCAATTATGGAAAAAGTCATTTATTCATGGCGGGAGTCAGGCAGAGCGTCAAGGGGGAAATTCTTGCGAGATTGGGGATTATGCAGAAAAGCCTTCCCGTAACTTATCTTGGGGTGCCGCTGATTACGTCGAGGCTTACAAAGGCTAACTGCATGCCTTTGGTTGAGCGATTAACGGCCAGAATTAAAACATGGACATCCTCTTCATTGTCTTATGCTGGCAGGTTGCAATTAATTAAGGCAGTGTTGTTCTCCATTCAGGTGTATTGGACAACCAAGTTCGTGCTTCCAGTGTATGTCACACAGCAGATTGAGAAGATTTTGAGGAATTTCCTTTGGGGAGGTTCTTCCTTAACTAGAGGAGATGCTAAGGTAGCTTGGGATGAAATCTGCAGCCCGCTCAGTGAAGGGGGGCTTGGAATTAAAAGGCTGGAGGAATGGAACTCGGCAGCGATTACCAAGCAAATTTGGAACATTATTGCTAATAAAACCTCTATTTGGACTTCCTGGGTGCATGCGAATCTGCTGCAAGGGAGACCGTTTTGGGCTGTCCGCATTCCAGCCAATGCCTCGTGGGTTTGGCGAAAGGTGCTTCAAGCTAGAGAAAGGGTCAGAGGCCATTTTACAACCATTATTGGTGATGGTCGAGACACTTTCCTTTGGCATGATTACTGGTTGCCTGGGGGAAGAAGGCTGTGCGACCTCTTTTCTATGCGAACGTTAACTGCAACAGGGATGGATTGGAATGCTAAAGTTGCGGAGCTTATTGAGGGAAATGAGTGGAAGTTCTCGATCTGCCCTAGTAGCTTACAAGCTACATGGAATTCCATTTTCTTCCTCCCTGATAGCATGAGGGCTGATGCCCCTCACTGGGAGCATAGTGCTTCGGGTTTTTGCACAATTCAGTCTGCGTGGGAGCATACTCGTTTGAACAGGCCTCAGAATGGGGGGATGAAGCTCCTGTGGCACAAATGGCATATTCCTCGCCATTCCTTTGTCTTGTGGCTAGCTTCGAAGGGTCGTCTTAGGACAATGGATAGGCTGTACAATCAGCAGCTTCCTCAAGCTCCATGCATGCTGTGCCATGCTCACGTAGAGGACCATAATCACCTATTCTTTTGCTGCAGTTACTCAGCCGAAGTGTGGGGGTTTATCTGCCAAAAAGCTCAGCTTCAATGGCCAAACGTGACATGGGAGTCAGCTTGGGAGAGGGCTGTCCATGAGCAAGGTACAACTCTTCATTCTAGAATTCTGGGCATGGTGTTGGCTTCTACTGTTTATCATCTTTGGCAAGAGAGGAACAGGCGCTTGCACAACCAGCATTATGGTAGTCCCAAGAAGATGGTGGAGGAGATTATTGCCCAGATGAGAGTCAGGCTCGCCACCTTCAGCGAGAGAGGTGAGCTGCTGGAGACGACGCGTCGGCAATGGGATGTTCAGTAGAGGTGCTGGGCTGTTTAAGCGTGAGGGGGGCTGCGGGCCCCTTGGGAGTTCCTTCAATGTGAGTCTTGTTCGTGAGCTGGGTTTCTTTAAGCTTGGTTTGAGGAGCCAGCGTGGGCTGCATTGGAGAAGGGATGGGCTGGCTTGCGAGTCCATGCTTAGGCCGTGAAAGGCTGAGGGGATGTCAAAAGTGAGGGCCGAAGAAGGTCTCGGGCTTTTCTGTTTGGCATGGGCCTGTTTTTCCAGGCATGCAGGGAGAGCTTTGGTAGGGGGCAGGCCAGGCTTGTTCTGATAGCCCAGAGTTTTCGAGATGGGAGATGGGTCCTGGCTGGAGATGGAAGGACCGCGTGTTGTCATGCTATCGAGCCTCCTAGTAGCTTGCGGCTGGGAGTGGTTTGGGCCCCGCTGGTTTTTGTTGAGGGCCTCGATCTCAGGCCAGGAGCGATCTTCTTTTGCGCAGGGCTGGGCCATGCGTTTTTTGTTTTCTTTTAAGGGCTGTTGTCTCAGCCGGCAGTGTAGGGCCTAGGGGGCTTTCTTGGCCGGTTTAGGCTTGTTTGTTTGTTTTTTTCTTTCTTTTGTAGGCCTGGTGGGGGCTTGTCTTTGCCAGGCCGGCTGCCTTCCTTAGCTGGCAGCCTTCCTCTTGTATATTTTCCCTCTTTTAATCCATT
>CM045915.1:1574256-1584256 GCA_025169955.1 Salix arbutifolia | reverse complement strand
GGGTTTAGGGTTTAGGGTTTAGGGTTTAGGGTTTAGGGTTTAGGGTTTAGGGTTTAGGGTTTAGGGTTTAGGGTTTAGGGTTTAGGGTTTAGGGTTTAGGGTTTAGGGTTTAGGGTTTAGGGTTTAGGGTTTAGGGTTTAGGGTTTAGGGTTTAGGGTTTAGGGTTTAGGGTTTAGGGTTTAGGGTTTAGGGTTTAGGGTTTAGGGTTTAGGGTTTAGGGTTTAGGGTTTAGGGTTTAGGGTTTAGGGTTTAGGGTTTAGGGTTTAGGGTTTAGGGTTTAGGGTTTAGGGTTTAGGGTTTAGGGTTTAGGGTTTAGGGTTTAGGGTTTAGGGTTTAGGGTTTAGGGTTTAGGGTTTAGGGTTTAGGGTTTAGGGTTTAGGGTTTAGGGTTTAGGGTTTAGGGTTTAGGGTTTAGGGTTTAGGGTTTAGGGTTTAGGGTTTAGGGTTTAGGGTTTAGGGTTTAGGGTTTAGGGTTTAGGGTTTAGGGTTTAGGGTTTAGGGTTTAGGGTTTAGGGTTTAGGGTTTAGGGTTTAGGGTTTAGGGTTTAGGGTTTAGGGTTTAGGGTTTAGGGTTTAGGGTTTAGGGTTTAGGGTTTAGGGTTTAGGGTTTAGGGTTTAGGGTTTAGGGTTTAGGGTTTAGGGTTTAGGGTTTAGGGTTTAGGGTTTAGGGTTTAGGGTTTAGGGTTTAGGGTTTAGGGTTTAGGGTTTAGGGTTTAGGGTTTAGGGTTTAGGGTTTAGGGTTTAGGGTTTAGGGTTTAGGGTTTAGGGTTTAGGGTTTAGGGTTTAGGGTTTAGGGTTTAGGGTTTAGGGTTTAGGGTTTAGGGTTTAGGGTTTAGGGTTTAGGGTTTAGGGTTTAGGGTTTAGGGTTTAGGGTTTAGGGTTTAGGGTTTAGGGTTTAGGGTTTAGGGTTTAGGGTTTAGGGTTTAGGGTTTAGGGTTTAGGGTTTAGGGTTTAGGGTTTAGGGTTTAGGGTTTAGGGTTTAGGGTTTAGGGTTTAGGGTTTAGGGTTTAGGGTTTAGGGTTTAGGGTTTAGGGTTTAGGGTTTAGGGTTTAGGGTTTAGGGTTTAGGGTTTAGGGTTTAGGGTTTAGGGTTTAGGGTTTAGGGTTTAGGGTTTAGGGTTTAGGGTTTAGGGTTTAGGGTTTAGGGTTTAGGGTTTAGGGTTTAGGGTTTAGGGTTTAGGGTTTAGGGTTTAGGGTTTAGGGTTTAGGGTTTAGGGTTTAGGGTTTAGGGTTTAGGGTTTAGGGTTTAGGGTTTAGGGTTTAGGGTTTAGGGTTTAGGGTTTAGGGTTTAGGGTTTAGGGTTTAGGGTTTAGGGTTTAGGGTTTAGGGTTTAGGGTTTAGGGTTTAGGGTTTAGGGTTTAGGGTTTAGGGTTTAGGGTTTAGGGTTTAGGGTTTAGGGTTTAGGGTTTAGGGTTTAGGGTTTAGGGTTTAGGGTTTAGGGTTTAGGGTTTAGGGTTTAGGGTTTAGGGTTTAGGGTTTAGGGTTTAGGGTTTAGGGTTTAGGGTTTAGGGTTTAGGGTTTAGGGTTTAGGGTTTAGGGTTTAGGGTTTAGGGTTTAGGGTTTAGGGTTTAGGGTTTAGGGTTTAGGGTTTAGGGTTTAGGGTTTAGGGTTTAGGGTTTAGGGTTTAGGGTTTAGGGTTTAGGGTTTAGGGTTTAGGGTTTAGGGTTTAGGGTTTAGGGTTTAGGGTTTAGGGTTTAGGGTTTAGGGTTTAGGGTTTAGGGTTTAGGGTTTAGGGTTTAGGGTTTAGGGTTTAGGGTTTAGGGTTTAGGGTTTAGGGTTTAGGGTTTAGGGTTTAGGGTTTAGGGTTTAGGGTTTAGGGTTTAGGGTTTAGGGTTTAGGGTTTAGGGTTTAGGGTTTAGGGTTTAGGGTTTAGGGTTTAGGGTTTAGGGTTTAGGGTTTAGGGTTTAGGGTTTAGGGTTTAGGGTTTAGGGTTTAGGGTTTAGGGTTTAGGGTTTAGGGTTTAGGGTTTAGGGTTTAGGGTTTAGGGTTTAGGGTTTAGGGTTTAGGGTTTAGGGTTTAGGGTTTAGGGTTTAGGGTTTAGGGTTTAGGGTTTAGGGTTTAGGGTTTAGGGTTTAGGGTTTAGGGTTTAGGGTTTAGGGTTTAGGGTTTAGGGTTTAGGGTTTAGGGTTTAGGGTTTAGGGTTTAGGGTTTAGGGTTTAGGGTTTAGGGTTTAGGGTTTAGGGTTTAGGGTTTAGGGTTTAGGGTTTAGGGTTTAGGGTTTAGGGTTTAGGGTTTAGGGTTTAGGGTTTAGGGTTTAGGGTTTAGGGTTTAGGGTTTAGGGTTTAGGGTTTAGGGTTTAGGGTTTAGGGTTTAGGGTTTAGGGTTTAGGGTTTAGGGTTTAGGGTTTAGGGTTTAGGGTTTAGGGTTTAGGGTTTAGGGTTTAGGGTTTAGGGTTTAGGGTTTAGGGTTTAGGGTTTAGGGTTTAGGGTTTAGGGTTTAGGGTTTAGGGTTTAGGGTTTAGGGTTTAGGGTTTAGGGTTTAGGGTTTAGGGTTTAGGGTTTAGGGTTTAGGGTTTAGGGTTTAGGGTTTAGGGTTTAGGGTTTAGGGTTTAGGGTTTAGGGTTTAGGGTTTAGGGTTTAGGGTTTAGGGTTTAGGGTTTAGGGTTTAGGGTTTAGGGTTTAGGGTTTAGGGTTTAGGGTTTAGGGTTTAGGGTTTAGGGTTTAGGGTTTAGGGTTTAGGGTTTAGGGTTTAGGGTTTAGGGTTTAGGGTTTAGGGTTTAGGGTTTAGGGTTTAGGGTTTAGGGTTTAGGGTTTAGGGTTTAGGGTTTAGGGTTTAGGGTTTAGGGTTTAGGGTTTAGGGTTTAGGGTTTAGGGTTTAGGGTTTAGGGTTTAGGGTTTAGGGTTTAGGGTTTAGGGTTTAGGGTTTAGGGTTTAGGGTTTAGGGTTTAGGGTTTAGGGTTTAGGGTTTAGGGTTTAGGGTTTAGGGTTTAGGGTTTAGGGTTTAGGGTTTAGGGTTTAGGGTTTAGGGTTTAGGGTTTAGGGTTTAGGGTTTAGGGTTTAGGGTTTAGGGTTTAGGGTTTAGGGTTTAGGGTTTAGGGTTTAGGGTTTAGGGTTTAGGGTTTAGGGTTTAGGGTTTAGGGTTTAGGGTTTAGGGTTTAGGGTTTAGGGTTTAGGGTTTAGGGTTTAGGGTTTAGGGTTTAGGGTTTAGGGTTTAGGGTTTAGGGTTTAGGGTTTAGGGTTTAGGGTTTAGGGTTTAGGGTTTAGGGTTTAGGGTTTAGGGTTTAGGGTTTAGGGTTTAGGGTTTAGGGTTTAGGGTTTAGGGTTTAGGGTTTAGGGTTTAGGGTTTAGGGTTTAGGGTTTAGGGTTTAGGGTTTAGGGTTTAGGGTTTAGGGTTTAGGGTTTAGGGTTTAGGGTTTAGGGTTTAGGGTTTAGGGTTTAGGGTTTAGGGTTTAGGGTTTAGGGTTTAGGGTTTAGGGTTTAGGGTTTAGGGTTTAGGGTTTAGGGTTTAGGGTTTAGGGTTTAGGGTTTAGGGTTTAGGGTTTAGGGTTTAGGGTTTAGGGTTTAGGGTTTAGGGTTTAGGGTTTAGGGTTTAGGGTTTAGGGTTTAGGGTTTAGGGTTTAGGGTTTAGGGTTTAGGGTTTAGGGTTTAGGGTTTAGGGTTTAGGGTTTAGGGTTTAGGGTTTAGGGTTTAGGGTTTAGGGTTTAGGGTTTAGGGTTTAGGGTTTAGGGTTTAGGGTTTAGGGTTTAGGGTTTAGGGTTTAGGGTTTAGGGTTTAGGGTTTAGGGTTTAGGGTTTAGGGTTTAGGGTTTAGGGTTTAGGGTTTAGGGTTTAGGGTTTAGGGTTTAGGGTTTAGGGTTTAGGGTTTAGGGTTTAGGGTTTAGGGTTTAGGGTTTAGGGTTTAGGGTTTAGGGTTTAGGGTTTAGGGTTTAGGGTTTAGGGTTTAGGGTTTAGGGTTTAGGGTTTAGGGTTTAGGGTTTAGGGTTTAGGGTTTAGGGTTTAGGGTTTAGGGTTTAGGGTTTAGGGTTTAGGGTTTAGGGTTTAGGGTTTAGGGTTTAGGGTTTAGGGTTTAGGGTTTAGGGTTTAGGGTTTAGGGTTTAGGGTTTAGGGTTTAGGGTTTAGGGTTTAGGGTTTAGGGTTTAGGGTTTAGGGTTTAGGGTTTAGGGTTTAGGGTTTAGGGTTTAGGGTTTAGGGTTTAGGGTTTAGGGTTTAGGGTTTAGGGTTTAGGGTTTAGGGTTTAGGGTTTAGGGTTTAGGGTTTAGGGTTTAGGGTTTAGGGTTTAGGGTTTAGGGTTTAGGGTTTAGGGTTTAGGGTTTAGGGTTTAGGGTTTAGGGTTTAGGGTTTAGGGTTTAGGGTTTAGGGTTTAGGGTTTAGGGTTTAGGGTTTAGGGTTTAGGGTTTAGGGTTTAGGGTTTAGGGTTTAGGGTTTAGGGTTTAGGGTTTAGGGTTTAGGGTTTAGGGTTTAGGGTTTAGGGTTTAGGGTTTAGGGTTTAGGGTTTAGGGTTTAGGGTTTAGGGTTTAGGGTTTAGGGTTTAGGGTTTAGGGTTTAGGGTTTAGGGTTTAGGGTTTAGGGTTTAGGGTTTAGGGTTTAGGGTTTAGGGTTTAGGGTTTAGGGTTTAGGGTTTAGGGTTTAGGGTTTAGGGTTTAGGGTTTAGGGTTTAGGGTTTAGGGTTTAGGGTTTAGGGTTTAGGGTTTAGGGTTTAGGGTTTAGGGTTTAGGGTTTAGGGTTTAGGGTTTAGGGTTTAGGGTTTAGGGTTTAGGGTTTAGGGTTTAGGGTTTAGGGTTTAGGGTTTAGGGTTTAGGGTTTAGGGTTTAGGGTTTAGGGTTTAGGGTTTAGGGTTTAGGGTTTAGGGTTTAGGGTTTAGGGTTTAGGGTTTAGGGTTTAGGGTTTAGGGTTTAGGGTTTAGGGTTTAGGGTTTAGGGTTTAGGGTTTAGGGTTTAGGGTTTAGGGTTTAGGGTTTAGGGTTTAGGGTTTAGGGTTTAGGGTTTAGGGTTTAGGGTTTAGGGTTTAGGGTTTAGGGTTTAGGGTTTAGGGTTTAGGGTTTAGGGTTTAGGGTTTAGGGTTTAGGGTTTAGGGTTTAGGGTTTAGGGTTTAGGGTTTAGGGTTTAGGGTTTAGGGTTTAGGGTTTAGGGTTTAGGGTTTAGGGTTTAGGGTTTAGGGTTTAGGGTTTAGGGTTTAGGGTTTAGGGTTTAGGGTTTAGGGTTTAGGGTTTAGGGTTTAGGGTTTAGGGTTTAGGGTTTAGGGTTTAGGGTTTAGGGTTTAGGGTTTAGGGTTTAGGGTTTAGGGTTTAGGGTTTAGGGTTTAGGGTTTAGGGTTTAGGGTTTAGGGTTTAGGGTTTAGGGTTTAGGGTTTAGGGTTTAGGGTTTAGGGTTTAGGGTTTAGGGTTTAGGGTTTAGGGTTTAGGGTTTAGGGTTTAGGGTTTAGGGTTTAGGGTTTAGGGTTTAGGGTTTAGGGTTTAGGGTTTAGGGTTTAGGGTTTAGGGTTTAGGGTTTAGGGTTTAGGGTTTAGGGTTTAGGGTTTAGGGTTTAGGGTTTAGGGTTTAGGGTTTAGGGTTTAGGGTTTAGGGTTTAGGGTTTAGGGTTTAGGGTTTAGGGTTTAGGGTTTAGGGTTTAGGGTTTAGGGTTTAGGGTTTAGGGTTTAGGGTTTAGGGTTTAGGGTTTAGGGTTTAGGGTTTAGGGTTTAGGGTTTAGGGTTTAGGGTTTAGGGTTTAGGGTTTAGGGTTTAGGGTTTAGGGTTTAGGGTTTAGGGTTTAGGGTTTAGGGTTTAGGGTTTAGGGTTTAGGGTTTAGGGTTTAGGGTTTAGGGTTTAGGGTTTAGGGTTTAGGGTTTAGGGTTTAGGGTTTAGGGTTTAGGGTTTAGGGTTTAGGGTTTAGGGTTTAGGGTTTAGGGTTTAGGGTTTAGGGTTTAGGGTTTAGGGTTTAGGGTTTAGGGTTTAGGGTTTAGGGTTTAGGGTTTAGGGTTTAGGGTTTAGGGTTTAGGGTTTAGGGTTTAGGGTTTAGGGTTTAGGGTTTAGGGTTTAGGGTTTAGGGTTTAGGGTTTAGGGTTTAGGGTTTAGGGTTTAGGGTTTAGGGTTTAGGGTTTAGGGTTTAGGGTTTAGGGTTTAGGGTTTAGGGTTTAGGGTTTAGGGTTTAGGGTTTAGGGTTTAGGGTTTAGGGTTTAGGGTTTAGGGTTTAGGGTTTAGGGTTTAGGGTTTAGGGTTTAGGGTTTAGGGTTTAGGGTTTAGGGTTTAGGGTTTAGGGTTTAGGGTTTAGGGTTTAGGGTTTAGGGTTTAGGGTTTAGGGTTTAGGGTTTAGGGTTTAGGGTTTAGGGTTTAGGGTTTAGGGTTTAGGGTTTAGGGTTTAGGGTTTAGGGTTTAGGGTTTAGGGTTTAGGGTTTAGGGTTTAGGGTTTAGGGTTTAGGGTTTAGGGTTTAGGGTTTAGGGTTTAGGGTTTAGGGTTTAGGGTTTAGGGTTTAGGGTTTAGGGTTTAGGGTTTAGGGTTTAGGGTTTAGGGTTTAGGGTTTAGGGTTTAGGGTTTAGGGTTTAGGGTTTAGGGTTTAGGGTTTAGGGTTTAGGGTTTAGGGTTTAGGGTTTAGGGTTTAGGGTTTAGGGTTTAGGGTTTAGGGTTTAGGGTTTAGGGTTTAGGGTTTAGGGTTTAGGGTTTAGGGTTTAGGGTTTAGGGTTTAGGGTTTAGGGTTTAGGGTTTAGGGTTTAGGGTTTAGGGTTTAGGGTTTAGGGTTTAGGGTTTAGGGTTTAGGGTTTAGGGTTTAGGGTTTAGGGTTTAGGGTTTAGGGTTTAGGGTTTAGGGTTTAGGGTTTAGGGTTTAGGGTTTAGGGTTTAGGGTTTAGGGTTTAGGGTTTAGGGTTTAGGGTTTAGGGTTTAGGGTTTAGGGTTTAGGGTTTAGGGTTTAGGGTTTAGGGTTTAGGGTTTAGGGTTTAGGGTTTAGGGTTTAGGGTTTAGGGTTTAGGGTTTAGGGTTTAGGGTTTAGGGTTTAGGGTTTAGGGTTTAGGGTTTAGGGTTTAGGGTTTAGGGTTTAGGGTTTAGGGTTTAGGGTTTAGGGTTTAGGGTTTAGGGTTTAGGGTTTAGGGTTTAGGGTTTAGGGTTTAGGGTTTAGGGTTTAGGGTTTAGGGTTTAGGGTTTAGGGTTTAGGGTTTAGGGTTTAGGGTTTAGGGTTTAGGGTTTAGGGTTTAGGGTTTAGGGTTTAGGGTTTAGGGTTTAGGGTTTAGGGTTTAGGGTTTAGGGTTTAGGGTTTAGGGTTTAGGGTTTAGGGTTTAGGGTTTAGGGTTTAGGGTTTAGGGTTTAGGGTTTAGGGTTTAGGGTTTAGGGTTTAGGGTTTAGGGTTTAGGGTTTAGGGTTTAGGGTTTAGGGTTTAGGGTTTAGGGTTTAGGGTTTAGGGTTTAGGGTTTAGGGTTTAGGGTTTAGGGTTTAGGGTTTAGGGTTTAGGGTTTAGGGTTTAGGGTTTAGGGTTTAGGGTTTAGGGTTTAGGGTTTAGGGTTTAGGGTTTAGGGTTTAGGGTTTAGGGTTTAGGGTTTAGGGTTTAGGGTTTAGGGTTTAGGGTTTAGGGTTTAGGGTTTAGGGTTTAGGGTTTAGGGTTTAGGGTTTAGGGTTTAGGGTTTAGGGTTTAGGGTTTAGGGTTTAGGGTTTAGGGTTTAGGGTTTAGGGTTTAGGGTTTAGGGTTTAGGGTTTAGGGTTTAGGGTTTAGGGTTTAGGGTTTAGGGTTTAGGGTTTAGGGTTTAGGGTTTAGGGTTTAGGGTTTAGGGTTTAGGGTTTAGGGTTTAGGGTTTAGGGTTTAGGGTTTAGGGTTTAGGGTTTAGGGTTTAGGGTTTAGGGTTTAGGGTTTAGGGTTTAGGGTTTAGGGTTTAGGGTTTAGGGTTTAGGGTTTAGGGTTTAGGGTTTAGGGTTTAGGGTTTAGGGTTTAGGGTTTAGGGTTTAGGGTTTAGGGTTTAGGGTTTAGGGTTTAGGGTTTAGGGTTTAGGGTTTAGGGTTTAGGGTTTAGGGTTTAGGGTTTAGGGTTTAGGGTTTAGGGTTTAGGGTTTAGGGTTTAGGGTTTAGGGTTTAGGGTTTAGGGTTTAGGGTTTAGGGTTTAGGGTTTAGGGTTTAGGGTTTAGGGTTTAGGGTTTAGGGTTTAGGGTTTAGGGTTTAGGGTTTAGGGTTTAGGGTTTAGGGTTTAGGGTTTAGGGTTTAGGGTTTAGGGTTTAGGGTTTAGGGTTTAGGGTTTAGGGTTTAGGGTTTAGGGTTTAGGGTTTAGGGTTTAGGGTTTAGGGTTTAGGGTTTAGGGTTTAGGGTTTAGGGTTTAGGGTTTAGGGTTTAGGGTTTAGGGTTTAGGGTTTAGGGTTTAGGGTTTAGGGTTTAGGGTTTAGGGTTTAGGGTTTAGGGTTTAGGGTTTAGGGTTTAGGGTTTAGGGTTTAGGGTTTAGGGTTTAGGGTTTAGGGTTTAGGGTTTAGGGTTTAGGGTTTAGGGTTTAGGGTTTAGGGTTTAGGGTTTAGGGTTTAGGGTTTAGGGTTTAGGGTTTAGGGTTTAGGGTTTAGGGTTTAGGGTTTAGGGTTTAGGGTTTAGGGTTTAGGGTTTAGGGTTTAGGGTTTAGGGTTTAGGGTTTAGGGTTTAGGGTTTAGGGTTTAGGGTTTAGGGTTTAGGGTTTAGGGTTTAGGGTTTAGGGTTTAGGGTTTAGGGTTTAGGGTTTAGGGTTTAGGGTTTAGGGTTTAGGGTTTAGGGTTTAGGGTTTAGGGTTTAGGGTTTAGGGTTTAGGGTTTAGGGTTTAGGGTTTAGGGTTTAGGGTTTAGGGTTTAGGGTTTAGGGTTTAGGGTTTAGGGTTTAGGGTTTAGGGTTTAGGGTTTAGGGTTTAGGGTTTAGGGTTTAGGGTTTAGGGTTTAGGGTTTAGGGTTTAGGGTTTAGGGTTTAGGGTTTAGGGTTTAGGGTTTAGGGTTTAGGGTTTAGGGTTTAGGGTTTAGGGTTTAGGGTTTAGGGTTTAGGGTTTAGGGTTTAGGGTTTAGGGTTTAGGGTTTAGGGTTTAGGGTTTAGGGTTTAGGGTTTAGGGTTTAGGGTTTAGGGTTTAGGGTTTAGGGTTTAGGGTTTAGGGTTTAGGGTTTAGGGTTTAGGGTTTAGGGTTTAGGGTTTAGGGTTTAGGGTTTAGGGTTTAGGGTTTAGGGTTTAGGGTTTAGGGTTTAGGGTTTAGGGTTTAGGGTTTAGGGTTTAGGGTTTAGGGTTTAGGGTTTAGGGTTTAGGGTTTAGGGTTTAGGGTTTAGGGTTTAGGGTTTAGGGTTTAGGGTTTAGGGTTTAGGGTTTAGGGTTTAGGGTTTAGGGTTTAGGGTTTAGGGTTTAGGGTTTAGGGTTTAGGGTTTAGGGTTTAGGGTTTAGGGTTTAGGGTTTAGGGTTTAGGGTTTAGGGTTTAGGGTTTAGGGTTTAGGGTTTAGGGTTTAGGGTTTAGGGTTTAGGGTTTAGGGTTTAGGGTTTAGGGTTTAGGGTTTAGGGTTTAGGGTTTAGGGTTTAGGGTTTAGGGTTTAGGGTTTAGGGTTTAGGGTTTAGGGTTTAGGGTTTAGGGTTTAGGGTTTAGGGTTTAGGGTTTAGGGTTTAGGGTTTAGGGTTTAGGGTTTAGGGTTTAGGGTTTAGGGTTTAGGGTTTAGGGTTTAGGGTTTAGGGTTTAGGGTTTAGGGTTTAGGGTTTAGGGTTTAGGGTTTAGGGTTTAGGGTTTAGGGTTTAGGGTTTAGGGTTTAGGGTTTAGGGTTTAGGGTTTAGGGTTTAGGGTTTAGGGTTTAGGGTTTAGGGTTTAGGGTTTAGGGTTTAGGGTTTAGGGTTTAGGGTTTAGGGTTTAGGGTTTAGGGTTTAGGGTTTAGGGTTTAGGGTTTAGGGTTTAGGGTTTAGGGTTTAGGGTTTAGGGTTTAGGGTTTAGGGTTTAGGGTTTAGGGTTTAGGGTTTAGGGTTTAGGGTTTAGGGTTTAGGGTTTAGGGTTTAGGGTTTAGGGTTTAGGGTTTAGGGTTTAGGGTTTAGGGTTTAGGGTTTAGGGTTTAGGGTTTAGGGTTTAGGGTTTAGGGTTTAGGGTTTAGGGTTTAGGGTTTAGGGTTTAGGGTTTAGGGTTTAGGGTTTAGGGTTTAGGGT
>CM045915.1:1554818-1574156 GCA_025169955.1 Salix arbutifolia | reverse complement strand
ATTGTGGAAGAAGCCAAGTTAAAAGATATGAAGATCAAAAATGTACTGTTTCAGGCAATTGACCGTGGTATCATGGAGACGATACTCGATAAGAGCACATCGAAGGCCATCTGGAATAGCATGCAGCAGAAGTATCAAGGCTCAACTAAGGTGCGAAGAGCTCAATTGCAAGCTCTGAGACGGGAGTTTGAAGTGCTGGTGATGAAGGAGGGAGAGAAGGTAGACAAATACTTCTCTCGCACTCTCTCGGTGGTGAACAAAATGAAGACTCACGGGGAACAAATGAAAGAAAGCATGGTGGTGAGTAAGATTCTGAGAACTATGACCATGAATTTCAATTATGTTGTGTGCTCCATTGAAGAGTCAAATGACTTAGATTCGCTGAGTCTTGATGAGTTGCATGGTAGTCTCCTGGTTCATGAACAAAGGATGACTGGGTATAGGGAAGAAGAGCAAGCCCTAAAGGTTGTCTGTGATGACAGAACAACCCGAGGAAGGGGCAGGGGTACATTTGGCATGAGCCGTGGAGTGAGAGGCAGAGGAAGAGGAAGGGGAAGGCAACAATTCAGGAAGGAATTGGTTGAATGCTACAAGTGTCACAGGCTGGGACACTTCCAGTACGAGTGTCCAGACTGGGAACGTGGAGCTCATTATGCAGAGCTTGAGGAAGAGGAAGAAATGCTTCTCATGGCTCATGTGGAATTGAATCAGTCCACCCGAGATGAGGTATGGTTTCTGGACTCCGGGTGTAGTAATCACATGACAGGGAATAAGGTGTGGTTTATAAGCTTTGAAGAAGGTTTTAGACAATCTGTAAAATTGGGGAATAACTCTAGGATGTTAGTGATGGGTAGAGGCAATATTAAGATGAATGTAGAAGGGGTAACGCAGATTATTACGCAAGTTTATTATATTCCAGAATTGAAGAATAATTTGTTGAGTATAGGTCAATTACAGGAGAAAGGGTTAGCTATACTCATAAGAAATAATCTGTGCAAGATATTTCATGAATCTAGAGGGTTAATCATGAAGAGTATTATGTCTGCTAATAGAATGTTTGTAATATTAGCATCTGTTACCCCTAATGAACATAGTGAATATGAGGATATTGCATGTTTTAAAACTGCTGCCGAGGAAGAAGCCCATTTGTGGCACTGCCGATATGGCCATTTGAATTATAAGGGGTTGAGAAATCTGTATTATAATAAGATGGTGAAAGGGCTGCCTTTGATTAAGGCACCAACTCAGCTATGTGAGGGCTGTGTGCTGGGAAAACAGCATAGGGATCCTTTTCCCAAGCAAAGCCAGTGGAGAGCTTCTAAAAGGCTCCAGCTGATACATGCAGATATTTGTGGGCCAGTGACCCCTGCATCTCATAGTAAGAAGAGATACTTGATTACTTTTATAGATGACCATAGTAGGAAGATATGGGTGTATTTCCTTATGGAAAAATCAGAGGCTTTCAACACTTTCAAGAACTTTAAAGTGTTGACAGAAAAAGAATCAAGTGAGAGTATCTGCTGCCTAAGGACTGATAGAGGGGGAGAGTTTAACTCTGCGGAGTTTGATAAATTCTGCAAATTAAATGGCATAAGTAGGCAGCTAACAGTAGCCTATACTCCGCAGCAAAATGGAGTTGCTGAGCGAAAGAATAGAGACATTATGAATAAGGCCAGAAGCATGTTGATTGAGAGAGAAGTGCCTAGAGAATTCTGGCCTGAGGCAGTTAATTGGGCAGTCCACCTGATGAACCGAAGTCCAACCACAGCTGTGAAGAACAAAACCCCTGAAGAAGTGTGGAGAAACCTCACCCCTTCTGTGGAACACTTTAAGGTGTTTGGGTGTGTAGGTTATGTGCACAATGCAGAACAAATGAGGAAGAAATTGGATGACAAGAGCACAAAGTGTGTGCATTTGGGGCTGAGCAAAGAATCGAAGGCATACCGCATGTACAACCCTGTTACTCAGAAAATCATCATCAGCAGGGATGTTGTTTTTGTTGAGAATGAAGGCTGGAAATGGGAGAGAAGTGAGTCAGATTCCAGAGACAATGTGTTGGAATGGGGGGAATCACTTGATGGTGAAGAAGAAAGGGCTAATGGTAGTGAAACAGAAGTGGCAGCTGCTGCAGATGGAAGGGATGAAGGTGTGACAGCAGTTGTCACCAATGAAGGAACAATCCCAGCTGTCACAGCAGCTGAAGAGCAGAATGCAGACTCTAGTAGAGTCTTTGACAGTGAAGAAGTGAATGAAGGGAATACCAGAAGAAATAACAGGGGGCAGGGAAGGATGAGCAAAGCACCTGTGTGGATGGAAGATTACAAATCAGGAGAGGGACTTTCCGAGAATGAAGATGAGCTGGACTTGGTGATGTACACAGAAACAGGAGATCCAAACTGTTATGAAGAAGCTGCGGCAAGTCCTACTTGGCAGAATGCAATGGAAAGTGAAATACATGCAATAGAAAAAAATGAAACCTGGGTCTTAACTGAGTTGCCAGCCGGGACAAAAGCTATAGGAGTCAAGTGGATCTATAAAACCAAGTTAAATGAGAAAGGGGAAGTAGATAAACACAAGGCTCGCCTGGTGGTTTTGGGGTATGCTCAGAAATATGGTGTTGATTACACGGAGGTTTTTGCACCAGTTGCCCGTTGGGATACCATTCGGATAATTTTGGCAGTTGCAGCACACATGAACTGGAACATCTATCAATTAGATGTTAAAAGTGCTTTCTTGCACGGAGAACTGGAAGAAAATGTGTACATTGAGCAACCGAGGGGATTTGTTAAGAAGGGGGAAGAAGAAAAGGTGTTTAAACTCAAGAAAGCTTTGTATGGGTTAAAGCAAGCACCGAGAGCATGGTATAGCAGGATAGAAGCATATTTTGCCAAACAAGGGTTTGAGAAATGCCCTAGTGAACCCACACTGTTCACTAAGTCTGGTGAAGGGAAGGTGCTTATTGTGAGCATATATGTAGATGATTTGATCTTCACGGGCAATGATGAAGCATTAATCACTGAGTTCAAGGTGTCTATGGAGAATGAATTTGATATGACTGACTTGGGAAAGATGAAGTTCTTTCTGGGGGTAGAAGTGATTCAAAGCAGTGAGGGAATTTACATGAGTCAGAGAAAGTATGCCCAAGAAATTTTAATGAAGTTTGGCATGGAGAATAGTAATCCCACTAAAACGCCAATGGTTCCCGGTTGCAAACTGATGAAGGATGAAGGGGGAGTCAAGGTGGACTCAACACAGTACAAACAGATAATTGGTAGTTTGATGTATCTAACTGTGTCCAGACCGGATCTTATGTATGTGATGAGTTTGGTGAGCAGATACATGGAGAGGCCCACAGAGCTGCATATGATGGCAGTTAAAAGAATCTTAAGGTATCTGAAAGGCACTACTGATCTGGGAATCTGTTTCAAGAAAGAAGCAGGAACTGATGGATTGATTGGCTATTCGGATAGCGACTATGTTGGGGATCTGGATGATAGAAGAAGCACATCAGGTTATGTGTTTACAATGTGTTCTGGAGCAGTAGCATGGAGTTCAAAGAAGCAGGCAATAGTTACTCTTTCAACTACAGAAGCGGAGTTCATTTCAGCGGCAATGTGTGCATGCCAAGCTATTTGGATGCTAAGGGTACTTCGTCATCTGAATTGGAATCAAGATAAATGTGTGGTATTTTGTGATAACTGTTCTACGATCAAGTTATCCAAAAATCCAGTTATGCATGGACGAAGCAAGCACATAGCAGTCAGGTATCATTTTCTTCGGGATTTGTCTAATGATGGGGTTATAGAGTTGAAATACTGCAGCTCACAAGAACAGATAGCTGATATTATGACCAAGCCGTTAAAGCTTGAAGGGTTTGTAAAACTGCGAGAGAGACTAGGAGTATGTGAAATTCCGAAGGGTGGAAGCTGATCCAGATTAAGGGAGGGTTTGTTGAGATAAATAATCTGTTACTAGTTAGTTAGTTAGTTGCAATTTCAATTAGTTACTTTTCTGTTAAATTGTTAGTAGTGGTTAGATTGCAATTTCATTTTCTTAATACACTGCATTGTAACTAGTATAAAAGGACTCAATTGAGAATGAGAAAGTTGAGTGATTCAGTCCAATACAATTACAAGTTTCGGGGATCGACAGGCTGTGCATGTCTTCGCTCTTTCAACACTTTCTGGCTACATGTTTCGTTTCACATATAGGGTTGCTTTGGCATGCGTGTTAGAAATAATATAAATTATATTTTGAGATATTATTTATAAATTTAAGTTTTTAGATATTTAAGTTTTTAGATGAGATGATTCATTAATATGATATTATAGTTTTGTTGATTCAGTGATCACGAGTTTAAATCTCATCATTTTTAATTTGAAAACTCGGATTTTTTTTTTAAAAAAAAAACTGTAAATTATAGTTTGTTTACAAATTAGTTAGGGGCGTTGCAATTTTAGATCTTCTCATTGAGAGTATGAAAGCTACTAACACCGTTGTCGTGTGTGGTTAGAAAATCTTCAACGCCGTTCTTATGATGATAATTCCGTGTTCGTGTAGACGCTGACCGCGTAAAGAAAAAATACTAGTATATGATTATTATTTTCTTACAAAAACTAGTTAATTATACTTGAATTAATTATAATTTCGGTTATAAGATTGGGATGGTCCCATGTAGAATAAATAAATAAACAATTTTACATGTCAATTCGTAACTCTAATCGCGAAACTGAGTTGTTCATGTAAAGAGAAAAATCAAAATAAATCACAAAATTTAATTTATAATTGAAAATGTTAGACTCGGTGCTAAACAATTTGATTTTTAAACTTCAAGTTAAAAAAAATGATGCAAAAAACAAGTTAAGTTAATTTTGATTTACCCATGAAACATTATTCTCGAGCCACAGAGTCATGAAAAGCTAATAAAAATAAATCAAAATAAATCATAAAGTTTATTTCATAGTCAAACACAACATTAAATAGTGAAATAAAAAAACAATAGAAAATAACGAGCTAGTTAGGCTAACCCGCTGAACTCGCAACCTCTGTCATGAGATACAAACAATCCAGTAAAATCAAATATAACGTTGAAGGACCTGTAACCCAGGTCATAAGATAGAGGCAGTCTCGTAGAAAAAAACCAAATTTAATAAGGGTTAGAACATAAAAAATCACAACTATTATCGTGAAACTAAGATATCATTTAAAAGGCAACTCCATGCAGAGCGTAAAGCTAAGTCTTTAGTTGTTTTGAATGTTGGTTTATGTGATTGAAAAAAAGAAAGAAGATAATACAAGAGACATAATGAATCAACTTTGATTATCCGTTAAGTGTTATTCTATGGTCATAAAGCTCTATTAACCTAGTAGAAAACATGCATAACAACTATGAAATCTAACTCCAGTCACCCCTATGTTAAAATAACAAAATTGCACAAAAAAGATAATTAGAAAAAAAACCCAACCAGGTTAACCTCATAAATTTGTGATTTATATCATGAGATTAAGATAACTCAGTAAAAAATAAATATAATATTGTTTTAAAGCATTCATTCATTCAAGTATTGAGCAATAAAATAAAAAATTTGCTAGAAAAAACCCCCAAATTAACTTAGATTAACTTGCCAGGTTTGTAATTCGTGTCACTAGAGTTAAATAATTCAATAAAAATATAAAAAATATAAAAATATTAAATAAAAGAACATTAATAAATAGTATTTCATGAAAAAATATTATAAAATTGCATCTCTTTTATTTTATTGTAATTTTTCATCAACAAAGCAGCTGCAGGATCGTAACCTCCCAGCATGTTTTACCATGCTTGTAAAAATCTGTCCATAGATAGAGATCTAAATTTGTAATTACCATAGAGAAATCTACCCCTCGAGTAACATCTGTGCGATAGATTTCAAGATTCCATCATCACAGTCAACTCAATTTTCAATAACTATTTTATTTTTAAGTTACTCGAGACTCGATATCAAACCTAATTAAAAATCATTTTAAAATGAAACCACTAAATTAAAAATATAAAAGTCATGTAACCGGAAAAATAAAGAAAAATAAAATATTATGGGCAACCATTGCAATTACAAAAGAGCTAAAACAAAATATAATGATATTGTTCATACACACCCATTTCAACTGTGTATTGTAATAGTGATTCAACAATTAATTCTGACTGTTTTGCCCAGTTCTGCATGGAATTCAAATGGCGGCAACCATTACTCTAGCAGCAGTTAATTAAGACTTTTGTTCCCAGGGCTCGACTTTAGATGGTAGTAGCTGTTAATTTTTTCCTTTTCCTGACCTGCGATCATTAAATAGATAATAAATCTTTAAAAAGTCCCGCTGCCATATTTTATTTCATTCTCTTTCTCCAGATCAAAGGATGCATCAAATGGCCTTGGATTCAATTAATTTGGACTCTTCCTCTCATTTTTTGCTCCAGCGGCGACAATTAATTTATACCTTCCCCTGCTTCACTTTTTTTTCCGTGGCAATTAATTGACACTTTCTTTTCCCGTGTTTTGCTCGCCTGTCAGTGGGGGTTCAAAAAATCATTTCACTTTTCCATTGCAAAATCGTCTCTTGATGATGATGGTAGTTGTTTCTGTCAGCTCAGTTAATATTTAATTTCATATGCTGCTTAATGCTCTGTCACTATACTGTGTCAATAATTATTTCATGCATCCATCACCCTTGATTATACATTGGGATTGCAGTTAATTAATGCAGTAACCTTTTAATATCTGTGAACAGCAGATTGCAATGGAAAAAACAATAAAACCCCTCCCAGAAACGCTCTAACCAAGGAATTACACTATTATAGTATACTTGCTTGAGATTTATAACAAACTTTAGTTATCCAGAAATTAAATCATGATAAAAAAATGATAATTGATGAAACTCACAGCTAAAATAATTTATTTTCTAATAAAAATATTCATAACAAATCCAAAAATATTTTATTGTGTGATAAAAAGATTCATAAACGATTCATAAATATATAAAAAAAAATTCTTAATTTAGAGTATATCTAAACGAGCTCGGGAAATTTTACTGTGGAGTAGACATTTCCTATTTGTGCTTCGCTGGAGTTCATCTGCCTCTTTTTTTTTTTTTTTACTTTTTTTTTCGTTTTTTTTTTTAAATTTTTTTCCTTTTCGGGAAATTTTACTGTGGAGTGCACATTTCCTATTTGTGCTTCGCGGGAGTTCATCTGTCTCTTTGTTTTTTTTTTGTTTTTTTTTTTGGATTTTTTTTATTTTTTATTTTCGTTTTTGTTTTTTAATTTTTTTCCTTTTTTAAATCCTGATTTTGGGAAGTTCATCTGCCTCTTTACTTTTCTTTTTTTTTTCTCCTGATTTTGGAAAATTACTCTGTAAAAGTTGCTTTTCATTTGTTTTTTTTTTAATTGCTTTTCGTTTTTTTTTTAGCTCGGCCGGTTACTGTGGACTGGCCTTTTGTCGTCCGTGCTTAAAAAAATGTTTTTTTTGTTAAAAACAAATGCTTTTTTTTAACGGGTTGTTGTTTTTTTTTTAGTCCTGATTTTTGAAAATTGAAAATTACTCTGTAAAAGTTATTTTCGTTTGTTTTTTTTTAATTGCTTTTCGTTTTTTTTTTTAGCTCGGTCGGTTACTGTGGACTGGCCTTTTGTCGTCCATGCTTAAAAAATTGTTTTTTTCTTAAAAACAAATGATTTTTTTTTAACGGGTTGTTGTTTTTATTTTTTTACAAAAAAAATTTTTCTTAAAAACAAATGATTTTTTTTAATGGGTTGTTGTTTTTATTTTTTTGCAAAAAAAATTTTTTTATTTTTTTTTTGGATTTTTTTTCTTTTTTCTTTTTTTTTCTTTTTTCTATTTTTTTCCTTTTTTAAATCCTGATTTTGGGAAGTTCATCTGCCTCTTTACTTTTCTTTTTTTTTCTTTTTTTTTTAAATACTGATTTTGGAAAATTACTCTGTAAAAGTTGCTTTTCATTTAATATGAAATTTCCTATTTGTGCTTCGCGGGAGTTCATTTGCCTCTTTTTTTTTCGTTTTTTTTTTTAAAAAAAAAATTCCTTTTCGGGAAATTTTACTGTGGAGTGGACATTTCCTATTTGTGCTTCGCGGGAGTTCATCTGCCTCTTTGTTTTTTTTTTCGTTTTTTTTTTGGATTTTTTTTTTGTTTTTTTTTTCCTTTTTTAAATCCTGATTTTGGGAAGTTCATCTGCCTCTTTACTTTTTTTTTCTGATTTTGAAAAATTACTCTGTAAAAGTTGCTTTTCATTTTTTTTTAATTGCTTTTCATTTTTTTTTTTAGCTCAGCCGGTTACTGTGGACTGGACTTTTGTCGTCCGTGCTTAAAAAATGGTTTTTTTGTTAAAAACAAATGATTTTCTTTTAACGGGTTGTTGTTTTTTTTTTCTAAATCCTGATTTTTGAAAATTACTCTGTAAAAGTTTCTTTTCGTTTGTTTTTTTTTTTTAGCTCGGCCGGTTACTGTGGACTGGCCTTTTGTCGTCCGTGCTTAAAAAATTGTTTTTTTCTTAAAAACAAATGATTTTTTTTAACGGGTTGTTGTTTTTATTTTTTTACAAAAATTTTTTTTCTTAAAAACAAATGATTTTTTTTAACGGGTTGTTGTTTTTATTTTTTTGCAAATTTTTTTTTTATGTTTTTTTTGGATTTTTTTTCTTTTTTTTTTGATTTTTTTTTCTTTTTTAAATCCTGATTTTGGGAAGTTCATCTGCCTCTTTACTTTTCTTTTTTTTTCTTTTTTTTTAAATCCTAATTTTGGAAAATTACTCTATAAAAGTTGCTTTTCATTTGATATGAAATAAATAGCAAAATATATAATTAGTCTAACATATTTATCAGAGAAAAAATCACAAATAGTTATTATTATTATTTTAAATGCACTAATATTAAATAAATAGCAAAATCTATAATTAGTGTAACATATTTATAAAGAAAAAAACTTACGAATAATTATTGTCATTATTTTCAATGCCTTATCTACAATAATTAGAAATTTCAACACCTAATAATATTTTAAAAAAATAAAATGAATGAAAAAAAACAATAAATAATATTAGATTTTAAAAAATTATTTGACTTGAAAAATAAATAAAAAAGAAAAAAGAGAATGATAAGTCCAACCATTACGAAACACCCAAACGCCAACGAATGCCCAATTGACTACAAAAAATAAAGTTATTCATCTCTAATTGATATCATTAATTGTATTTTTTTCATCAACCGATTATATAATTGTCAAAACAATTAAGACACACCAAATAATCAATCAATTGCAGTTTTGCAATCTATGAATTAAATCAATCGACACAAAATAACAATCAACCAGAAATAATCCATCTCTAATAGATTTTAGCGGTTGCAATTTTTCTATCAACTGGTTAAATCGTTCATTGCTGCTAAATAAACCCAATCATCAACAAGTTTGATAAAAGAAAAAAATAATTCATATTTTATTCATTTTATTAATTGCAAATTTACATCCACCAATTAAATAACTGTCAGAATAATCAAAACACGCCTACCAATTAATCAATTATAGTTTTGCAATATGCAAATTACATAAATTGATAAATATCTAAGCAAGTTCACCCATTAATGAATTGGCTATAAAATACAATTCACTCATCTTTAATAGATTTTATCGATTATAATTTTGAGAGTTGTCAACTAAATTATTATCTGAGCACTTAAACCGATAACAACAACCAACTAATTCAATACAGACAAAAAAAATACAACAGAATTTAACGATTACAATTTGCTATCTACCAACTAAATAATTCTTTGCAGGCTAAATAATTAATCAGTTTGCTACATCAAAAAAGCCTAGCGCAACGCGAGGCTATATTCTGATATTTGTTAGGTATCAACGCTTGAAAATATATATAAAAAAATGAACTAAGTTTTTTTAAAATCTCAAATTAATTTAATATAAGTGTTTTGAAATACTTTTAATATAATAATATAAAGAATAAATCTTAAAAAATAAAAAAAATAAAAATAAAAATCATTGTAAACTAAAAAAATATCATGTCACATATATATAAAATAAATGCAAAAAAACACAAAAATATAAGATAAGTATTATATGTATGCTAGGATGAACAACTAAGTCGAGTGGTTAACGCGTTTGCTGCCGCACCACAAGAGCGAGAGTTTGAATCTCTCCGGCTGCTGATGTTTTTAAACAGTGATGAACAATGATTTTCACTTTTCATTACTGTTTGAATTTTTTTTTTAGCTACGCTTCTTTTTTTAAAAAAAAATCGGAGTATCCATGTGAGCTTACGCACACCACGACTAATCTCCAGATCCACTTTTTTTTGTGCATTTTTTCCCTGTTTTTTTCCTACTTATACATTTTTTTTCCATGACCGGGAAGTTCGTGTAAGTTTATGTGCCCCACAATTTTTTCTCTCATTACTGTTTAAAAATATGCTTTCCCCTTGCACTTTTTGTCTATAACTAGACTTCCTTTTTTTTTAATAAACGAGGTGGTCGGGACAGCTTACACGCACCATGACTAATCTTCGTACCCATCTTTTTTTAACATTTTTTTCCTTTTTTTTTCCAATTACACTTTCTTTTTTCATTTTTCTATAACCGGGGTGTCCTGGTTATTTTTTTTTTAATATTTTTTTCATTGGGTTTCTTTTTTTGTGTTTTTTAACCAAAGTTTCCGTGACAACTTACGTGCACTACAACTAATCTCTGAATCCATTTTTTTAACTTTTTTTTCACTGATTTTCCCCACGTATACGTTTTTTTATAATTGTGATGTCTGGGACAACTTACACGCGCCGTGAATGATCCCCAAACCCATTTTTTTGAATTTTTTTCTGTATTTTTCGCACTTATAATTTTTTCTTTTATAAACAGGGTGTAAGGGTCAGCTTACGGGAACTACTACTATTATTTCATAAAATAGCTAAAGGAGATTGCAATTTCAAACAGTAATGAACAATTATTTCAATTGTGATTTTTGTTGTTCATTACCATCTCAAAAAAAAAATCTTTTTTTATATTTCTTACATAATTCTTATTTTTGTCCATATATATACATGCTCTCCAATTAAAAAATATACGAACCACTTCCCATTTCGATGACAATATTCCTTTTAGGCTGAGGAAAAATTTATTTGTTACATATTTTATCTATTATAATGTTACTAATTAAATATTTAAACAACTAATTCCAACATGTAAAAAATCAATTAGTTTTCTACATGAAAAAAATCCTAACGCAATGCGCGGGCAAGCATACTAATTATACCACGCAAAAAACTCATTCCTAACATATTTTTATCTGTTGCAAGTTTAATAATTTAAACATTGACATAACTAATTATAGCACGAAAAAAATATAAGTTTCTTTCTCGGGAAAAAAAATTACAATATTTTTATTTGTAATGTGTCAAATTGAATATTATTGGGAAAAATATGCAACTCATTAAAAAAAATTTACCTACATTATCTACGATTAAGAAATATACGACCCACTTTGCATTTCGATTATAAAGATTTTATCAATTATAATTTTACTAATTAAATATTAAAATAGCAAAATACAATACATATAAAAACAATCAATTTTCTACATAGATAAAAAAACCCCGGCGCAACGCGCGGGCATTAGGCTAGTTTATTATCTATACAGCTAAAGGAGGACGTGCTTTCACTGTGCAAATTACACTGTTCATCCACTCTGCTTTCACTGTGGATTTGAACAGTGATTTTTTTTTTTTTTTTTTTTTTTTGAAACTGATTTTTTTAAAAACGTTTTTTTACTTCTTTTTTTTACGTTTGTTTAATTTTTTTTAAAAAAAATTACGTTTGTTTATTTTTTTTTAAAAAAAAGGATTTCTTTTTAAAAAAAAAAATTGTTTTTTTTTTAAACATTTTTTTACCTTTTTAAAAAAAAAATTGTTTTTTTTTAAAACGTTTTTTTACCTTTTTTTTAAAAAAAAAATTTAAAACGTTTTTTTTCTTTTTTTTAAAAAAAAAAAGATTTTTTTTTAAACGTTTTTTTACCTTTTTTTTAAAAAAAAAATGATTTCTGTTTTTGTTAAAAAAAAAAATGATTTTTTTTTTAAAAACGTTTTTTACCTTTTTTTTTTTACGTTTTTTTACCTTCTTAAATGTTTTTTTCTTCTTAAACGTTTTTTCCTTTCTAAATATTTTTTTCTAACCGTAGTGTCCATGGCAGCTTATGCGTACCATGATTAATTTCTCGGTCCACTTTTTATTAACATTTTTTATTGTTTCTTTTCCTCCACTTATACAATTTTTTTTAATTTATTTTTTGATAACCGGGTTGTCTGTGTTGGCTTACGCACATCACTTTTTATTCCCCAAAATTAACGGTGATTTTCATTTTTTATTACTGTTTGAAAATGTGCTTTCCCCTGACTTCTTTTTTTTGTTTGTTTTTTTCTTAATTATTTTTTTGTTAATATTGTTAGGTGTTGAAATTTCTAATTATTATAGATAAGACATTCAAAATAATGATTATGATTATTTTTAAGTTTTATTTTATTTGGAATATGTCAGACTAATTATATATTTTAATAAATTACACTGTTCATCCACTCTGCTTTCACTGTGGATTTGAACAGTGATTCCTTTTTTTTTTTTTTTAGAAACTGATTTTTTTAAAAACGTTTTTTTAGTTTTTTTTTTTAGTTTGTTTATTTTTTTAAAAAAAAATGATTTCTTTTTAAAAAAAAAATTGTTTTTTTTTAAATGTTTTTTTACCTTTTTTAAAAAAAAAAATTTAAAACGTTTTTTTATTCTTTTTTTAAAAAAAAAATTCTTTTTTTTTAAAAAAAAATTGATTTTTTTTTAAACGTTTTTTTACCCTTTTTTTAAAAAAAAAATGATTTCTTTTTTTGTTAAAAAAAAAACTGATTTTTTTTTTAAAAACGTTTTTTACCTTTTTTTTTTACGTTTTTTTACCTTCTTAAATGTTTTTTTCTTCTTAAACGTTTTTTCCTTTCTAAATATTTTTTTCTAACCGTAGTGTCCGGGGCAGCTTATGCGTACCATGATTAATTTCTCGGTCCACTTTTTATTAACATTTTTTATTGTTTCTTTTCCTCCACTTATACAATTTTTTTTAGTTTATTTTTTGATAACCGGGTTGTCTGTGTTGGCTTACGTACATCACTTTTTATTCCCCAAAATTAACGGTGATTTTCATTTTTTATTACTGTTTGAAAATGCGCTTTCCCCTGACTTCTTTTTTTTGTTTGTTTTTTTCTTAATTATTTTTTTGTTAATATTGTTAGGTGTTGAAATTTCTAATTATTATAGATAAGACATTCAAAATAATGATTATGATTATTTTTAAGTTTTATTTTATTTGGAATATGTCAGACTAATTATATATTTTAATATTTATTTAATAATATATATATATATATATATATATATTTTTACTAAATGATTTTGATTATTATTATATTATATTATATTATATTATATTATTATTATATTATATTTTATTACTAAATGATTTTGATTATTATTATATTATAGTATATTATATTATATTATTATATTATATTTTAAAAGCTTAAAGATATTGGAAATTAAACAGTCATATTATATTATTATTATCTAAAAGCTAAAAAAGGTCACGGTTTTTGAACAGTGTTTTGGCACTGTTCATCTAGACTCAATCACTGACGACAGGAACAGTCAGGTTACTTTATAATATTATTATTAGTTGTAGACTACACCTGTATAAAAAAGTTGCTTGGCGTGGTGGTTAGAGAGCGCCCAAGCGAGTCATGTCGCGAGAGTTTGAATCTCTGTAACAATGAATTTTTGAAATAATTAAAAAATAAATTGATATTATTATTATTTCTATCCGACAACTATCCAAAGAAGTCGCTTGGGCGAGTGGTAAGACCGCGCCCCGCGTTTGAATTTCCCCACCCAATTTCTCTCTCCTGCCTGCGCAATATGACGTCAGCTAAGCTGTTTTTTGTCAAAGTTCATTTCAGTCCCTGAACATTTTAATTTGTTTTTCTTGCCCTTATTTTTATTAAATGGGTTTTGATTTGTTTCAATTTCGTCCTTCAATTGAAATTGATTACGTTTTGAAGTTCCAGTTCGGTCCTCATTCTTTTAATTTTGCGGGGTGGGCTGAAATTCTAAATATTTTTGGTATCAAAGTTTTGATTGATTTCAATTTCATCCTTCCATGCAAATTTATTATAAATCCTTAATATTTTAGGTACCAAAAGTTTGATTTTTTTCAATTATATCCTTCTATGCAAGTTAATTATGAATTTCAGTTTAATTTCAGTCCCAGTTCTTTTAATTTCCGGTTTTGTTTTGAATTATTTGATTTCAATGTTTGGGTTTACTTCAATTCTGTTTTTTAAATTAAATATATTATTGCAAGTATATCAAATTAATTATATATTTGTATAATTATGTCAAATTAAAGTATGTAAAACTAATATTATGTTCAAATATTTATTGAATATTATCGCCTTAAAATATATATAGGGAGAGGAAAAATGACCTAGGATTTTTTTAATGACAGAAATTCATATCAGTATTCTTAAATAAATTTAATATAATAATATAATAAATAAATCTTTTAAAAAAATTATATTAGCTTCAAGAGTAATTTTTGTGCTCTTTTGTTTAAGTTTATTTCTTGAAATAATTTTTCAGTGTTTTGACTTTTTAATTATATATTTGTGTATTTATATCAAATTAAAATATGTTAAACCAATTATATGTTCTAATATTTATTGAATATCATCACCTAAGAATATATAGAGAGAGAGAACAAAATAGCCTAAGATTATCCTTTAAATTAAATATATTATTGAAATTATGTCAAATTAATTATATTTTGTATATTTATGTCAAATTAAAATATGTAAAACTAATTATATGTTTGAATATTTATTGAATATTATCGCCTAAAAATATATTGACAGAGAAGAAAAATGACCTAGGATTTTTTGAAGGGCACAAATTCATATCATGTTTTCTTAAATATATTTAATATAATAATATGATTAATAAATCTTATATAAAAAAAATTTGGCTTCAAAAATTAATTTTGTGCTCTTTTATTTAAGTTTATTTCTTTACAAGGATTTCCAATTTTTTCATTTTTAATATTTTAAACATAATATTACTGCAAAAAAAAACTCAAAAAAAAAATGTTGACAAATTTACCTGCATTATCTACAAGTCAAATTAAAAAATATACAAGTCACTTCCCGTTTCCATTAGACTGTTCTTTTTAGACGGCAAATAAATAATTATAACACAAAAAAAAATTAAGTTTATGTTTGAAAAACAAATTATAATATTTTTATTTCTAATATGTCTGATATTTATTGAATATTATCGCCTAAAAATATATTAAGAGAGAGGGAAAATAACTTTGGATTTTTTTAAGGACAAAAATTCATATCAGTATTCTTAAATATAATTACACTAACTAAATATTGAAATAATATAATACAATACATATACAAGCAATTAATTTTCTACATAGAGAAAAAAACCCGTCGCATCGCCAATTATTTAGTTAATTATAGATAATAAGAGTTAATATTTTTTCTCAGGTTGCTGGAGTTCGAGTCCCCCTGCCACCGAAAATGATTTTTGAGTAAAGAACAATGTTTTCTATTGTTCATAAGTATTTCACATGTTTTTTTTCAATCATTTCTTCGATAACTGGGGTGTCCGAGTCAGCTTATGCGCATCACAATAAATCTCTGAAATTAATTTTTTTTAACAATTTTCACTGTTTATTAATATTTGAAAAAGTTTTTTCCTCTTCTTTTTTTCAGGCTTCTTTTTTTTATATATATACTCGCGGTGTCCGGGTCAGTTTACACGCACCACAATTTTTTCCTCACATATATATATTTTTTAGAACCGGGGTAGGTTACACGTGTCACGGATAATCCTTTGACATTGTTTTTTATTTTTTTTCAACTTATTAATATTTTTTATAACTAGAATGTCCAAGCTAGCTTACGTGCACCATGCCTATTATTTTGTACATAGCCAAAGGAGATGACTATTTCAAACAGTGATAAACAGTGATTTTCGTTTTTCATTACTATTTAAAAAAAATGATTGAACTATGATTCTGGTGAGATATGACATGAGTGTTTGGTGATGCGTTTGAAAATCGCTTTTGAAGAAATTTTAATTTTTTCCAATTTTAAATTAAAAAAAATATTTCTACATGATTTTGATGTGCTAATGTCAAAAATAATTTTCTAAGAATTAAAAAAAAATTTAAAAATCAATTATTTTTCTACATATAAAAAAGCCCAGCGCAACGCGCGGGCAAATCAACTCGTAATAGACTATATCTCTATATATTGTATCTTTTAAAATATTTATTATATTTGTATGGCGTCTTTCTATATATTGTATTTTTAAAAAAATGTTATTATATCTTGTACTGTCTCACGTGCAATTTCATGGTTCACTGGCTTTCATTTTACAAAGTTGCACTGTAAGCGTTAAATAAAAAATAAAATAAAAATAAATAACATGAATAAAAAAAAGATTAGAAAAGAACGGAAAAACTAGAGTGGTTCACTGTTTATTTGAACAGTGTTTCATGTATCAACCTTTTTAACTGCATAGATAATAAGCTATGCATAATTTTATAAATAGAATTATCAAAAAGAAAAACATCATCATCGTTAACCCTTATTGTTGGAAAAATAAAAGTTTTATTTCAACTTTCAAACTGGATAATTGTAAACAAAACATCTAAAAGAAAATTACCATCGTTAAATTATGTGGAAAAATAACTCCTGAAAATAAAATAAAATAAACAGCCCAAAAGAAGAATGGCCCAAAACGCAACGCATTGGGCCTCATCAGCCATGTACCGTTGGTAATCCCGCCTCAGTAACTAGTTTAATTTGTTGTGCCAGAAAATACCGTAAATATAATGGAGTGGAGACAAGATAGGTAGAAAAAAGGAGACAGAAATAAAATAAAATAATAATAATAAAAAAATCAACGTATCAAGACAAGACAGACAGGTAAAACTACCCACTCATTCAGCAACAAAGCAAGCAAAAATTTCCTTGCCTCTTCTTCAACTGTTCCTTCCACAGATTTGGCATCCTCTTCATCTCTCCGGTTTCCAATCACTCTTTCGGTCTTGCCTCTGAAAGTAAGCTTGGATTCTCTTACATGTTCAATTTCTTCTCTTTACTTTTTACTTTCCTTACTATCTGATTAGTCTTCGTCTCTTTTTACGTACCTTTTTTCTATGACATTCCCGGTTTTTGATGCTTCAAGTGGATTCCTTGTGCATTTTGGCAGCTGTTACAGCTTGTTTTTGTGTTCATTTTGTTTGACTTTTGGTTTTGATTATGTTTAAGTATGAAAATATGCGTGCTTCAAGGCGCTTTGTGGGTTTTAATTTGTCGGGTTTTTGTGTGGCCGGTGTAGAAGTGATGGTCAGTGGACAGATGGGTTTTGTAAGATTTGATTCCATAATTTTTTTTTCCAAGGATAAATTCAATGTTTTGACGGGTTAGGTTCATATTAGCATTATATAATTAGAAATAATTTTCGACCAGAGGCAGGATTGAATCTTTGTTTAATTTCTGGACATGATCAGGATCCCAACTGCTAATCTCTGTTTCAAAACTCAGTCACTAGTACGATTCTCTTAAATTTTTTTCAATGAACGTTAGTTACCATGCTTGGCTATAAAGATGATACAATGCTCACTGCTAGGAGGTTTTTGTGATGATTTAAAATCATTTGGTGGGTATCGGGCAATTCTTCTGAATGCTTGTCACTTGGTCTAGTCTTTTCAATAGAACAAAGATTTGTGGCTTGTGGAAAGGTAGTCCTCTAGATGATGATCGAAGCACTAAGGCCAATGGTTATGAGAATTAGCGTGGGTGGAGGTCATGGTTTGAGTTCAAGACTGCACGACCACCCCAGTCCTTGCACTGCAGAACTAGGAAGAAACAGATTTACTTGCATATATTGAACATGGTGGCAAGCAGTATACCTTGAATGGTCCTTGACAATACACGCACTCTCTTACTTTGCAAAAGGATTTGTTTGATATTTGCATATTTCTGTTTTAATGTTCAGTTTCGTTGTGATTATGAGCAATTCTGCTTTATTAGCATGCTTAAGCTGTTCCTGAATGTCAGCTTTCTGAACCACAATTTTACCCCTACTTGCACCCCATGTTATCGATAAGAAACACCTTAAAAAGTGGTCTTCCCTCTCTCTTCCCCTGACAAACTGACAGCATCATTTGATCCAACAAGGTTAAATAAAAAACATCCATGTGTAAGGCTGTAACCGTGAGAGTATGACGCTCCTGTTCTGCATTCTGGAGCTGTTTTCTAAGCGCTATATGTATCTGAACAATTTTTTCTGGTCCTGCGCAGTCTTTTTATCTTTGGAATGATATTAAGATTGAAGAATGTTGTTCCTTGTACTGTAGTCAGAATTGTATCTTGTTGAAAGGTTTAATTTTTCGTTCTGCATATCTGGATGTATAATACGTTTAATATACAGGAAGGGTTTGCAAGGGAATGGGTCCTTATTTGTGATTCGAATTGCAAATGGTAATCATGTCATTCTCACCGTTAGATCAGAATTCTCTTTCCTGATTGTTTTTCATGCAATATGGCCTGGAAACAATCTCTGAGCTATTAATTCGTCCTTTGAGATACAGGATTTGTAGCCTGATAATGCTCAATTGACTGAGCATTGCACACTTGGGTTTTTTAATTGTTATCTGCAATTACTGCCACCCGTGAAGCTGATATGGACGATGGCGGGCATCGTGAAAATGGCAGGATTAAAGCGGATCAATATAAAACAGCTCAGGGCCAGGTATCTGAAAGCAACTTTCTGCTGACCATATGATAACATGACTTCAATTGTAGAGCATGTAGCATCTGATTTTTCCTTACCATTTCCAGTTCTTATTATTCTTATTTTTCTGTTGTTGTTGTTGTTGTTGCAGTGGCTTATGCAACCACAGCCATCCATGAAACAAATAATGAACATCATGGCTGAAAGAGATGCTGCCATTCATGAGAGAAACATGGCCCTTTCGGAAAAGAAGGCGGCTAATGCTGAAAGAGACATGGCATTCCTGCAGCGAGATTCGGCGATCGCTGAACGAAATAATGCCTTAATGGAGCGAGACAATGCCATTGCTACTCTGCAATACCGGGAGAACTCCTTGCCAGGCGGTAACCTATCCAACTGTGCACCTGGATTCCACAACTCTCGTGGGGTGAAGCACACGCAGCAGCAGC
>CM045915.1:1530374-1554718 GCA_025169955.1 Salix arbutifolia | reverse complement strand
ATCCAGAGGTACAGTTATTTAGAAGAACTGCGTTTGTTGATTTTGGAGCATAGTTTTTGGTAGAAAGACTGCGAAGGCTTCGATAGGACGGTCACATTTGGGTCAAGATTGATCTTTATCGTGTCTTGGCCTACAATCTGGACCTGGGAACTCGTGATAAGCATGTCACCATTTTTGCTGCAATTTAAATGGATGTCACAACTGGCAGAGAATCCAAAAGGGTACGGGAGATGTTTGGCGCCACATGTTCTGTTGCAGCTGAACTTGATGGATTCATGGCCTCCCGATCAATGAAACAAAGAAGATTGCTAAGAAGAGGATAGTATGTTGTTGCAGGATCATATTTTTATCGCGCAGGCCTCTAAAGAGACTAACAGCAGAAACTGATACAGGAAAAAAAGAGGTGGGAAATGATAGGAGAGGTGTTAAAAGATGAAAGACATAAGCAAGCAAGCAAGCACTAAGTGCTCATAATGGATAAGAAACTGGAAATTCTTGAAAGATTGGAATCTCGGGTGAGACTTTTAGGAGTAAAAATCTTGACGACGGCTGAGTTAATGATTCTGACATAGAACTTAATTTAGAGATGGATGAAGCTGTGAATCTACAGAGAAAAGATGCAATGAGTGAGAGAGTTTCTTCTTTTCACACCTCTTTTTGTCCTTTTCTCGTGTGTGTGTGAAACCAAATCTAAATTCTTCATCTTCATATCTGCCACTGTTTCGTTGGAGTAAATTTCTGAGAAATTTTATGGCGTTGCCATTAACTTATATGCCATGTTGTCTTTTAGTTTTGACATGGATGATCATAAAAGGAAAGCTTGATATGACTAGTCGAAATCTTATTTTAGAAAGAGAATCCAGACAATTAAAGGGAGAAAAAAGGTGAGAAAATTATGGAATAAGAATTTATTATACTTTCCAAATAATTTAATTATGACTAATAAAAAATCAAAAAATGACCCGTGAATCATATTGTAAAAGCGCCGTGAATCATATTCTTAAATTTCCATAGGATTATAGAGTTTGGTGATTAATGAAGAATGAGAGGTTTGTTAAAGTGGATGGAGAGAGAGCTATAGCTATAGCTATAGCTATGGAATGTATGCATAAGTTCCATTCTTTTGCATTTAAATATTAAGAAAACAATTCTTTTTGTGCTTAGACTAGATGGAGGTCCAAGAATATAATCTATGAAGATTTTAATTATAATTCTGTTTTTGGGAGTTGTTTTTTATTTATTTAAATTCTTATCCCATGATTTCTTTTTTCATTTGATTATTTATATCCTCTTAATTAAACTTAATCAATATCCGTTGTGCGAGCATACCTACTTCAAACATGTAACTTGAATGGGACGCTACCAAGGGGGGAAATCAACAAATGAATTCCCCATTTCGTTTTTTCCCCTAAATATTATCAGTAATTTACTCAAATAGAGTATAATGATTCTTAATTGTAGCAAAATCAACTCGGACTATAGTTACTGAACTCGGTTTTTTCTATGAATTAATCTATATATATATAGCTCAAGTTTTACCAAAATGAGTTCTAGTTTGAATTAATTATAATTTATCAAATTGATCCGTGATTTTATTGGCCAGTCAATTCAGAATTAAAAATAAAATAGAAAAAAAACAATATGGTTTGTCTTAAAAATGATATATAGAATTACATATTAATATACATATGAAAATTCATTTTTAGTCAAATCCCAAGCCGAACATACCTTGAAAAACACAACAAATTTCCCGTGACCTTTAGCCCTGGGGTTCCATATAATAAATAATATGGGTAAAAGTAAGCTATCACTACAATTAAGAAGCTCTTTGGGATAGATTTTAAAATTGTGTTTCCAAATTTTTATTTTTATTTTTATTTTAAATGAATATGTTTTAGTATTTTTAGATCATTTTGATGTGCTGATGTCAAAAATGATTTTTAAAAAATAAAAAAACATCATTTTAATATATTTCGGCACGAAAAGCACTTTGAAAAACTACAGCAACAGCTGTCCCAAACAGCCCTAAATGTCATGCACTCCTGTCATACACGGCAGTACATCATCTATGCAGAGCAGATGCAAATTGATCATCAAATTTCTTGAATATATCATTGTAATTTAGACAATTTTCACACCCCGCCATTGATTCATAGTCACATTATTGATTATTTTGACTAGAAATACACGGTTGCTTCCAAAATCAAAATTATTCCTTCTCTTGGTCTTGAAAGTTTACATATAGAATGGATGTATCTGCATTTGTTTTTGTTTTTTTGTTGTTTGTTGTTTGTGTGGGACTGCTTTTCAAAAATGGACTAAAAAAAGATTATTATCTCAAAACAGCAAGTACACGGTATCCAAGTAAAAAAATTATATATTCATAGACATTAAGGGCTAAGTTGGAACTCCATTGAAAACCAAGGGATTGAAGAATAATTCACTCTTTCCTCTGCCAGGACATCATGAGGTCCAATTCCTGTCATTTATAAAATTCCATAATAAATCATAAGAATAATTACTGTTGTTGAATAGGAATTCGTCACCTTCAATTTCTAGGCAAAACGTCGATTCTCTCATTTGTCGCCATCCATCGGAATTTGTCCATGCTCTTTGTCTCGTCATTTATTGTTGGTTTTTAATTCGAGTAAAAAAAAAATTAAGTATTTTTCATGGGTTCAAGTTAAATAAATAAAATTTTAATTGTTCCAAATTCTTTTAAAATAACATAATCTAACTCGAAACCATAGCATATAAAATAGACTTTAATCTCTTTATCAGCAAAACACAACATCAGAAGTCATTGCTATTTATGTTGACACAGCCTGAAATTAGGGATAGAAATTAGGTTAGAACCATAATTTTTTAATATGATTTAACTTAGATAATATTAACCAGAAGAGGTGGCAGTTATTTGTCTTGAGTAATTGTAGTAATTAATGAATAAACAACTTGGTTAGGGGACATGGAGCCGTGTTGGATGCTCTATCACGATGCACTCGGGCAATGATTGAAGAAGTTTCCCATAAAACCAGACCTTCTGGGTTGGTATGATCACCACAAATAATTGATCCATGTATTTGTCGCCTCTCTTTTAGTGTGTGTTTTAGAATATAGAAATCAAAATATCTATTTCTATATATATATATAAAATACTCAAAAGCTAGTCTCCTTGAGTTATAAGGAACGAGTCATCGATTCCAGTCTCCAGTTATAAAATATCATTTATAAAATAAATAAAAAACATTATTATAGACATGTCACCCCAATACTAGTTATTTAATGTTGTTGTTTTTTATAAGGGAAACCTCCTTATCCCTTGCTACACAAACATGTCCTATTCTACAATATATATATATTTTTTTATCATTGTTGGACTGCAACACACAACAAAACAAAATAACCATCAATGATCGTTGAATTATGATACTATTTGAAGAAAATAATAACGAAGGATAAAAGGTGTATTACAAGTCAAATTCTTAAATATCAAAAACACCACAAATTATAGGGAAACAATGGTGGTGGTGGTGGTGGTGAGGAGGAGGAGGAGGAGGAGGAGGAGATTGTGGTGGTGAGATGAATGTAGTGTTTGAAATAACTAGATGGTATTGTAAATGAATAATTATTCATAAAATATTTTATATAATTTCACAAGTTGAAAATAGTTTTTAATAAATAAACTAAGTTTGAAAATTGATTGTTCTATGGAGTTGTGCTTTTTTTTCATGTCTAAGTTGATTTTTTTTTTGTAAAGATAACAATTTAATTCAATTAAAAATAATAAACTTTATATCTATATAGAATGAAACGGTAATTTTATATTTATTCATTTTATTTTGTTTTTGAGAGAAGAATGCTGAACTCTAATCATAATGAAAGTATTGAAATTGAAGGTCGCGTGTATTATATTGGTATGGATTAGTATTGGGCTATAAAGCAAGGTTCGTGGGATAACATTGGACCCAACCCATGTTAGTGATTTCACGCAGAAAACTAGCCCAATCATTTTACATCAAAAGTAAATCATAAAATTAGTCACTACTTTTTTTTTTAATATAAATTGAATAATTATTTTAGTTTAAAAAATAAATTAATCAATCCCTTGAACAACGTTGATCGTGTTTAATTTAATAGTATTTTATTTTCAAAAAATATCTTATTTTATCATCAAAATTTTCATATTATTTACTTATTTCTTCTTCTTCTTCTTCTTCCTATTTCTTAAGAAAAAATAAGTCGTTAGTTTTTTTTTGGATGTGATGAAAATCCATCTTTAGAAAAGTGCACTTTATGGGGTAAAGGTAAACAAGTAAAATCTCGGCTATTTCAGGTTCTTACAAAGAATACACGTCCAGACTCGAACTCGAGACCTACAATGCATATCATAATTTTTCTGCTACCATGTTACACTCCTTAAAAACTAAATTGATTAGCTTTCAAAACTAATAAAAAGTATTTAATAGTACGGAGAGAGACATCCTTAAGCACTTATCTTTAAATATTAAAAATGATTGGACAAAAAAGTATATATGATCGAATCCAATGCTTCATTAAAAGCAGGATTCTTACAAATTTGCAACGTGAATTGTCCCACGAAAAAAAGAGATAATCTTAAAAAAAACAAAAAAAAAACAACTTTACTTCGTATATTAGGTCATAGCTTTAATTTAAAGGATTCCCACAAGTATATATGCTCCTCCTGTATATTTTTTTGGACAATTAAAACACATCCCATTATAACGACGATATCTGTTGCCCGATATGTGCACGTGTGAATAAAACATGGACCTCCGGTTCATGGTTATATGACCTAACCTGACCTCTCTGCCGGCTCAAGGTTTATAGGTTGCGAGTTAGGTGGTGGGTAACTTATGGATTGATGGGACATTTTGGGTTTTTAATTAAAAAAATATTGTTTATATATATATATATAAAAAATGGTTTGATATGAAACTGGCCCGGCTCTTCAGGTCTGCTTATCACTACATTGATTTCTAAGCCGGACCTTTTTTTATATTTATACTCTTGAGCTTGTAAATTATACTTCGGCAAGGGAAGACTATCATCAAGAGTTTTTCTTTTATAAAAATAAATATTATTTTTTATTTTTCTTAGTTTAGAAATTTTATAATTTTTATTTTATCTTCCTGTTCAATATTAAGTATTATAAGAATTTTCTTATTAATATCAAAGTTCAACTATTAATTATTGTGTATTAATTAAACATGCTCGTGTGAAAAAGGACATGACATTTTTCTCTTGGAAAGTAATTAAAATGTTATTTTTGTCATTTGTTTTATTGAAAATACCGATGGTGAAACCAACAATAGAGCTATCTGGATATTCTATTAGAGATCTATGATGAGACAATAGGTACAAAATTGTTATGTTATGGATCCATGATGGTGAAATCTACACAAAAGATGTCAAGCTCTCGTGATGGGTGATCCTCATCCACGAAAATATTAGTGATGAAAAACAATTTTTAATTAAAGTCACAAAAATTTTGTGGTGAAAAACAATTTATAACTAAATTCTTAACTTGAGGACGAGTTTCTTGTAACTCACGGGGACTGGTGCTGAAGTTTTTTTGGGAAATAAATATTTTTCTAAATTATTTTTATTTATTTCTTTTCAGTTTGGAAATTTTATAATATTTTACTTTTATTCAATATTACAGTAGTAGGCTTAAATTTCTTTTTCAGGCTTAAATTTGAACTTGTAATAATCAACGTCATTCTTCACCATGTCAGCGTCAAGCTAAACTCGAAGCTTTGAATCAAGTATCTGTTAACTGCATGCCCAAAACTAATCTTACGCTACAGAATAGTAAGAGAATAATATATATATTTAAAAAAAAAACCCGTAAAATTAAGAGTGGACAGAGGAATTGGATTCCTGTACAAATTAAGAGACGTGATATCTGATAACAGCTGTAATTATCAAATGGCAAAACACCACTAATCCCTCGCGATTCTATCCAAAAAGGACATCAATTCCTCCACTGTGAAACCTGAAATAGCTGCTGTTTGATTTGATAGGAGGAAAATCATGGGGCGGCGAAAGCATCATCCACCCACTTGGCAGAGACCTTACTCTCACTTTTCGACGAAAACAACCATCCGAGAAAACCTTGCAGACCACCTCGTACCTTGTTCGCGCGCTTGCGCTGCCGTATCCTCCGCAGAACCTCCTCCTTATCTCGCGTTTTAGTGGAGTGTACCGGCTTTATGTAGACAAGGCTCGTAACGGAGTTGAAGATTTCTGGGTCTTCTTGGTCTTCAGAAGTGGTGGCGTTGCTTATGTTTTTTTCAGATTCCGGGGGAGCAGATTGGGTTTTACAAGCTAAAGAAGACATTGCCACCAGGTAAAGCAAATTAACCCAAAATAGTAAATTGCAGCAGAATTCGAGAAAGAATCTTATCAAGATAGAGAGAAGGATGGAAGTGAGGGACACAGTGGTGGACCATTTGGCGTGGTCTATTTATAGAAGAGCATCGGGAAAAAAGAGAGATTTGGATGCTCCTATTTATGGGGTGGAGTATAAAGTTGTGGTGGTGCCACTGGAACCTCATTCCCACGATAATGTTTTTTTTAATTATAATTTTCTTGTTAAAAAACACAGAGATTTTGAATTATAATATTAATTATCTAAGAATCTAAACCGCGTGGATTACCTTTTTAATTTATTTATTTTTGTTTTTGAAGCTTTGCTAGAAAGGTACGATGATGCTTGCAAATTAACATATACTAAAAGAGGATACTACGTCAGCTGACGTCAGCACTGTAGACTGATCGTTTTTTCTCCGTGCTTCGCAGGCGTTCGTCTGCCTTTTTTTTTTTTTTACACAAGCCTTCTTTTTGTATTTTTTTTATGGTTGAAAAGACAAAGCAAAGGCTGTGGCCGAGCGGTTGTTCGCGCGCGCTGCCATTGGCACGCGCGAGTTCGAACCGCTGCGGCCTCAAAACTGATTTGGATTTTTTTTTTTAAAGAACTTTTTTTTTCAAAAAAAATGTCTTTTGTTTTTTAATAACTGGTTGTTGTTTCTGATTTGTTTTTTTCTTTCTTTCAAGAACCATTTTCTTTTAAAAAAAATGAATGGTTGTTGTTTTTTTTACAAAAAAAAATTAATAACTGAGGTGTCCGGGCCAATTTACGCGCACCACGACTAATCTCCGGATCCATTTTTTTTTTTACATTTTTTTCCCTATTTTGTTTTGCCACTTGTATTTTTTTTCTTAATCGAGGTGTCCGGGTCAGTTTACGCGCACCACGATTTTTTCTTTCCAGGTATATTTTTTTTCAATCAATAATTTTTGTTGTATTTATCATTTATTTTATTTTTTTATTTGCTCTTTTTTTAATGTTTTTAGACTTCTTTTCACCCTTTGATTTAATTTCATTTTTTTCACGTTATTAAAGCAATAATAATATTAATATCAAGAATAATAATAATAATTTTAGTTTTTGTTCTTACATGTTTTTTTCATTGATTTTTTTTCTCAGGTTTGTTTAATAATGTTTATTGTTTTGACAGTAATAGTGATGATAATTTTAGAAGTTAAGGGTCTTTTGTTTTTTAATAACTAGTTGTTGTTTCTGATTTGGTTTTTTTTTTCAAGAACTGTTTTCTTTTAAAAAAATGAATGGTTTTTTTTTAAAATAATTGGCTGTTGTTTTTTTTTACAAATTAATAACTGAGGTGTCCGGGCCAACTTACGCGCAACACGACTAATCTCCGGATCCATTTTTTTTTTACATTTTTTTCCCTATTTTGTTTTGCCACTTATATTTTTTCTTCTTAACTGAGGTGTCCGGGTCAGTTTACACGCACCACGATTTTTTCTTCCCAGGTATATATTTTTTTCAATCAATAATTTTTGTTGTATTTATCATTTATTTTATTTTTTTATTTGCTCTTTTTTTAATGTTTCTAGACTTCTTTTCAGCCTTTGATTTAATTTCGTTTTTTTCACGTTATTAAAGCAATAAATAATATTAATATCAAGAATAATAATGATAATTTTAGTTTTTGTTCTTACATGTTTTTTTTATTGATTTTTTTTCTCAGGTTTGTTTAATAATGTTTATTGTTTTGACAGTAATAGTGATGATAATTTTAGAAGTTAAGGGTCTTTTGTTTTTTAATAACTGGTTGTTGTTTCTGATTTGGTTTTTTTTTTCAAGAACTGTTTTGTTTTAAAAAAAATGAATGGTTTTTTTTTTAAAATAACTGGTTGTTGTTTTTTTTTTTACAAAAAAAAATTAATAACTGAGGTGTCCGGGCCAACTTACGCGCGCCACGACTAATCTCCGGATCCATTTTTTTTTTTTTACATTTTTTTCCCTATTTTGTTTTGCCACTCATATTGTTTTTTTCTTAACCGAGGTGTCCGGGTCAGTTTACACACACCATGATTTTTTCTTCCCGGATATATTTTTTTTTGTCAATCAATAATTTTTATTGTATTTATCATTTTTTTATTTGCTCTTTTGTTAATGTTTTTAGGATTCTTTTCAGCCTTTGATTTAATTTCGTTTTTTCACGTTATTAAAGCAATAATAATATTGATATTAAGAATAATAATAATAATAATTTTAGTTTTTGTTCTTACATGTTTTTTTATTCATTTTTTTCTCAGGTTTGTTTAATAATGTTTATTATTTTGACAGTAATAGTGATGATAATTTTAGAAGTTAAGACTTCGATGTTACTGTTGTTATGATAGAGTATGTTGATCTTTTTTATTATATCAAATTTTACATGTTTAAATACTATATTTTAATTTCAATAATAGTAAAAATTATTAGTTCCGTCCACACTACGCCCGCAACGTAGTGCGGGCATTTGACTAGTAATAGCTAAATGATCTCTACACTGTGGGCGTGCTAAATGATCTCTACACTGTGGGCGTGCCCGGTATACTTTTGCTAGAAAAGGTAGAATGATGTTTTGGTTTTGCTTTTTTGCTTTCGTTTGGGCCTGCAAATAGCTAAATGATGTTTGCAAAACGGTTAACCACTACTGTTTTTTAATTTGTGAAGAGGAATAAAGCACTTTTTCTTTTTGTTTTTGTTTTTGTACATGACAATTAATTTCTCTTATAAGATTTAGTGTTTAAATTGTTTTTTAAAATATTTTTTGATCAGAAATATATTAAAATAATATATTTTTTAAAATTATTTTTAATATCAACCAATCAAAATATATATTTTTATAAATTTTTACAAAAAAAAAACATTTAAAAAGTTGTTTGAAAAGGGGATTGATAAGCCTATCTATAGAAGCACAAATGGCCTCTATTGCAAGAATGTAAGAATATTTCTCGTAGAGTGGCCGATGTATTAACGGTCCGATCATGAAAGTTCAAGTTCTTTGTAAAGTCTACGGATTCTAATACGTTAAAGCGAAACCGTGATGGATCGGTCTCAATAAACGAGTATTAGAATGGGTACGTTGAGACCCTCTCCTCTAACCATAATATAACATATATTCTCATAAGGTTGTATACATACATATATTGATGGTTTTAAATATATGTATGTGTATAAAAAATAAAGTTAAGGTAATGTCTTTAATGTCATTTAATTAAAAGACACAACCCTCCTATTATTGACACCCATTCGGTGGGTATAAAAGGAAGAAGGGTGGTGGTTATTTGGTTACCCGAAAACCAAAATTCTGAATATTGGAAGAGAATAGAAAGCAAACCGAAAAGTTAATTCCTCTCCATCAAGGGATTGCCGAAAAGAAGAAGGTTTAGAGGAGAAGATCAACACAGTGATCATCAAAGGATTCTATACAACATTTCAAGATCAAAATGGAGAACGGTATGTTCTAAATTCTCCATTGTTATATATCCGAAAGTTTCATCATAAATATAAATGTTTGTGGGATCAAATGATCTATTGTTTAGGGACTGATTTCGGTAATAGAAATCAGTATGTATGATTAACATGTGGTATCAGAGCCTAATAGAACCCATTGATCTCCCATTAATGGATTGGTGATGAATTCTGGTTTTGTTTATTTAATCTTATCAAACATTGATAAATTGAGATGCATGAAAACAATTATATCAATGTGTAGAGGCTGAGATTATCTTTCCAACAGTGTATTATATGTTAAAATGTTGGGTGTAGATCAAAAGTTATGAATTTTTTTGATTACTGGTTTTAATGGTGGTTTTCGTCAAAGATGACGATGAATAAAAAACCGGTCGACCAACCGGTCGACCGGTTCACTTGGTAAAAGTGAACCGGTCGACCAGTTCATGTAGATAAAGGTCGACCGGTTCATATGGGATAAAAGTGAACCGGTCGACCGGTTCACTTGGTAAAAGTGAACCGGTCGACCGGTACATGTATATAAAGGTCGACCGGTTCAAGTGCCCAACCGGTCGACCGGTTCCATTGGTGACCCAACCGGTCGACCGGTTCAATTGGTGACCGGTTCACTTGGTAACCCAAGCGGTTGACCGGGTCATGCAGAAAAAAAAAAAAAATTTTTTTTTTCTTCTTAAAATGTTTCCGCTGCAAACCGTAAAGTAATTAAGCTAATGTATTACGAAATGTTAATACATAAAAGCTTATTAAAAGGAGTTCATATTATGTATAACTTGTTAATCACCACAGTGATCTAGTTATATTTAATATGACGGTAAAGTAAAGATTCATAATTGATCATGATTAAATGATGCTTAAATGACATGAAAGGTTTCGATTGATCAATTAATTACTTAATATATCCTAGGAGATCACCCACAGGTGGATCATTGGGTGTAATAAGTAACACCTAAAGTATTAATCATTTATGCTACGGTCGATAATGTGTATACCCACAGGTAGCATTGTTATCGGTGGTATGTATGACTTGATTAATTATTAAAGAAAATCTAAACAAGCATCATGCAAAGTGTATGTATTTATGTATTGCCCACAGGTTGCTTAAATACATACAAGTAAAGTGTTTAGATTTTATTGGTTGATGAATCTATTAAAGTTTCAAAGCACTAACGGTAAGCACGTTGAAAATTTTGCAGCTTCATCAAGTTTGTTTGCTTCTGCAAATTCTGTGGTCAAGTTTAATGGACTCAACTATGAGGAATGGTCTGAACAGATAAGGTTTTCTTTGGGTGTAATGTCCCTAGACCAAGCCATACTCACTGATGAGGAGCCAGCAGCCATTACGGATGAGAGCTCAGAATTGGAAAAGTCTCGTTATGAGACGTGGGAGCGCTCTAACCGGCTGTGCCTGAACTTACTGAGGATGTCGATGGCAGAAAGTATAAAGCCATCTATGCCTAAAACACAGAAAGCAAGGGAATTCATTCTGAAAATAAAGGAACAATCCCAATCGGATGTAGCTGACAAATCGATTGTAGGCAGCCTGATGAGCGAGCTGACTACGAAGAGGTTCGATTGGTCTCAGACAATCCATGAACATGTTACGCACATGTCTAATCTGGCATCACGGTTGACGTCCATGGGGATGGAGGTGCATGAATCTTTCTTGGTTCAGTTCATCATTAACTCTCTGCCTCAAGAGTATGGCCAGTTCCAGGTGAATTACAACACCATAAAGGATAAATGGAACATTCAGGAATTGAAGGCCATGCTCATACAGGAGGAGGCGAGGTTAAAGAAGCAGAAAAATCAAGTTGCACTCATCGTTGGACTAAACAAAGCCGGTAGCAGCTTTAAGAAACCAAATATAAAGGACAAAAGGAAGGATAAGGGTATCTTCAAAGGACCTGAAAATAATATCCGTAAAGTGGTCAAGTGTTTCTTCTGCAAGAAGGAGGGACACATGAAGAAAGACTGTCCTAGAAGGAAGGCATGGTTCGACAAGAAAGGTACACAACATTTATTTGTTTGTTCCGAATTAAATCTTGTAGAAGTGCCTAGAAATACTTGGTGGCTTGATTCTGGTGCATCTACTCATGTATCTCATATTAAACAGGGATTCAGTACGATCCAGCCTTTAAAAGGAACTGAAAGTTATTTGTTCATGGGAAACAGGATGAAGGCGCGGATAGTAGGCATTGGGACGTACAGATTGATCTTTGACACTGGTTGTTATATAGATCTTGAAAATTGTCTCTTTGTACCTGAATGTGCTAGAAATCTTGTTTCAGTAAGTAGGTTGGACGATTTAGGATTTGATTTTAAGATTGGACATGGTGTATTTTCTTTGTACCGAAAAGACTACTTTTATGGTAATGGTACTTTGGTTGATTCACTGTACAGGTTTAATCTTGATAAATGTTTTTCTGAATCTTTGTTTAATGTTGAGAATCAAGGAATTAAACGTAGTGCATCAAATGAAAAATCAGCACTCTTGTGGCATAAAAGATTAGGTCACATATCTAAAGAAAGGATGACGAGGTTAATAAAGAAAGAATTATTACCTCCATTAGATTTTAGTGACTTAGATGTGTGTATAGAATGCATTAAAGGAAAGCAAACCAAACACATCACAAAGAAACCCGCCACAAGAAGTAGTCAACTTTTAGAGTTGATACACACGGATATTTGTGGCCCATTCGATGCTCCGTCATGGAGTGGTGAAAAATACTTTATCACTTTTATTGACGATTACTCACGTTATGGATACACTTATTTATTGCATGATAAAGCGGAGTCAGTGAATGTACTGAAATTATTCATTGATGAAGTGGAAAGGCAATTAGAAAAGAAAGTGAAAGTAGTGAGATCGGATAGAGGTGGTGAGTTTTACGGTAGATTCACCGAAAGTGGACAATGTCCAGGTCCATTTGCAAAACTTCTAGAAAGTAAAGGCATTTGTGCGCAATACACAATGCCGGGAACACCTCAGCAAAATGGTGTAGCTGAAAGGCGTAACCGTACATTAATGGAAATGGTTAGGAGTATGATAAGTAATTGCAAACTTCCCATGTCGTTGTGGATATACGCATTAAAGACTGCAACGTATATATTAAACCGGGTTCCTAGTAAAGCAGTTCCAATGACACCATTTGAACTATTTAAGGGAAGGAAACCCAGTTTAAGACATTTACGTGTTTGGGGATGTCCAGCAGAAGTAAAGCCGTATAACCCACATGAAAAGAAATTAGACTCAAGGACGGTCAGTGGATATTTTATTGGCTATCCGGAAAAGTCTAAGGGATTTGTCTTTTACTGTCCTAGTCATAGTACGAGAATTGTCGAGACGGGTAATGCTAGGTTCATTGAAAATGGTGAAACTAGTGGGAGTTCAGAATCTAGGGGAGTGAACATAAAAGAAATTCGGGTAGAAGATTCTTCACCCGTAGTTCCGACCCAAGTTGTTATTCCTGTTGTTGGTGTACAACCAAATACCGAAATAGAACAACAGAATGAAGAACATACGGTCCCACTAAACCAGGAAATCGAAAATGAACCTATCGCAATTCAAGAACAGCACATCGTGCCACAAGTACCATTGAGGCGATCTATAAGGGAAAGAAGATCCGCCATTACAGATGACTATGTGGTTTACGATGTTGAAATTGAATGCGACCTTAGTCTTGATGAAGAACCGAAAACATTCAGAAAAGCCATGGAAAGCGAAAATTCTGAAAAGTGGTCAAATGCTGCAGAAGAAGAAATTTCTTCTTTAAATGTCAACAAAGTGTGGGACCTAGTAGAGTTGCCTGATGGTTTCAAAACTGTTGGGTGTAAATGGATATTTACGACCAAACGGGATTCTAAAGGTAACTTAGAAAGGTACAAGGCTCGCCTTGTTGCTAAAGGTTTCACTCAAAAGGATGGCATTGACTATACGGAAACCTTCTCTCCAGTTTCAAAGAAGGATTCCTTAAGAATTGTTTTGGCATTGGTGGCTCATTATGACTTAGAGCTTCACCAAATGGATGTTAAAACCGCCTTTCTGAATGGAGAGCTTGAGGAAGAAATTTATATGGACCAACCTGAAGGTTTTGTGGCCACAGGAACGGAAAATCTTGTGTGTAGGCTGAGGAAGTCAATATATGGGTTGAAACAAGCTTCCAGACAATGGTATATAAAATTTAATGATACCATATTGTCGTATGGTTTTGTAGAGATCATCGTTGATCGATGTATCTACATGAAGGTTAGTGGGAGCAAGTTTGCCATTCTGGTATTATATGTTGACGACATATTAATAGCTGCGAATGACATGGGAATGTTAAGTGACGTAAAGAAATATCTCTCTAGTAACTTTGAAATGAAGGATATGGGTGAGGCATCTTATGTGATAGGGATAGAAATAATCCGTGATAGATCACAAGGACTGTTAAGTTTGTCTCAGAAAGGATACATAGATAAAGTCCTAAAGAGATATGGGATGGATAAATGTTCCATTGGAAAGGCTCCAATTCAGAAAGGGGATCAATTCAGCAAAATGCAATGCCCGAAAAATGAATTGGAACGTAAAGAAATGGAAAGAATTCCGTATGCTTCAGTGGTTGGGAGTTTGAACTATGTTCAAACATGTACTCGGCCAGATATCAGTTTTGCTGTTGGTATGTTGGGCCGGTATCAAAGTAATCCCGGAATGGATCACTGGAAAGCTGCAAAGAAAGTTCTCAGGTACTTGCAAGGCACCAAAGAGTACATGCTTACATACAGGAGATCCGACAATATAGAAATCGTCGGATACTCAGATTCAGACTATGCCGGCTGCGTCGACACTAGGAAGTCGACGTTTGGCTATCTGTTCCTATTAGCTGGGGGAGCAGTCTCATGGAAGTGTGGAAAGCAGTCTGTCATTGCTACTTCCACCATGGAGGCCGAATTCGTGGCATGCTTTGAAGCCACGGTTCAAGCATTGTGGCTGCGAAACCTTATCTCAGGGCTTAGAATCGTTGACAGTATAGCCAAGCCGCTGAGAATTTACTGTGATAATTCCGCAGCAGTCTTCTTCTCAAAGAATGACAAGTATTCGAAAGGTGCTAAGCACATGGAAATTAAATACTTGTCTGTAAAAGAAGAAGTGCAGAAACGCAGAGTGACTTTTGAGCATATAAGAACAAACATGATGTTGGCAGATCCTTTGACGAAAGGATTACCGCCCGGTATATTTATTGGCCATGTAGAGAAAATGGGCATAATAGATAAGACCTTGCTACAATAGTTTGTGCTCATGTAAAATTGTTACTCAAAGATGATGTCATTAAAGTTTGTGTTTTTCTGTAATTAAAGAATGTTATCATAATAGTTATGAATGTAAAGTTTTTAGATAACATATAAAGTTGAGAATTTTGGTTTCTCTCAACATAAAGTTTTTTTGAGAATTATAGTGAAATCTCAATAGAAAAGAAGTAGTAAAGTTGGAGTTGGTGTGTGGTACTTGGAAGGGACCCCATCGCAGTAAATGATGGGCAACCGCCATGACTCGACTAATTCTGGTTTTATGGCACTTACTGAATATTGAACTTGATGTAAAGATACGCATGAAAGGGAATTGGACTATAAAGTTAACACAACGGCCAAGTGGGAGAATGTAAGAATATTTCCCGTAGAGTGGCCGATGTATTAACGGTCCGATCATGAAAGTTCAAGTTCTTTGTAAAGTCTACGGATTCTAATACGTTAAAGCGAAACCGTGATGGATCGGTCTCAATAAACGAGTATTAGAATGGGTACGTTGAGACCCTCTCCTCTAACCATAATATAACATATATTCTCATAAGGTTGTATACATACATATATTGATGGTTTTAAATATATGTATGTGTATAAAAATAAAGTTAAGGTAATGTCTTTAATGTCATTTAATTAAAAGACACAACCCTCCTATTGTTGACACCCATTCGGTGGGTATAAAAGGAAGAAGGGTGGTGGTTATTTGGTTACCCGAAACCAAAATTCTGAATATTGGAAGAGAATAGAAAGCAAACCGAAAAGTTAATTCCTCTCCATCAAGGGATTGCCGAAAAGAAGAAGGTTTAGAGGAGAAGATCAACACAGTGATCATCAAAGGATTCTATACAACATTTCAAGATCAAAATGGAGAACGGTATGTTCTAAATTCTCCATTGTTATATATCCGAAAGTTTCATCATAAATATAAATGTTTGTGGGATCAAATGATCTATTGTTTAGGGACTGATTTCGGTAATAGAAATCAGTATGTATGATTAACAAAGAACACTCAGCAAAGCTCCTTAGAGGGTGTTTGGGATAGTTGTTGCTGTAGCTTTTCATAGCTTTTCAAAAAGTGTTTCGTGCCGAAATACATTAAAATGACATTTTTTTTATTTTTTAAAAATCATTTTTGACATCAGCACATCAAAATGATCTAAAAACACTAAACCGCTGGTCTTTAAAATGAAAAAAAAAATTGTAACTTTTTTGGAAACCATGATTGAAAAAGCTTAAACAAACACCCCGGGTTGGGCCATCTAGGGTTGAAACTGGCCAACCTTGTGTGCTTGGAGATTTTTCTTGCTTGGTATCATAGCATCTGATGGATTCATTTTTTGTTGAACCATATATTTTGAGCTATCTGAGTTATTGATAAGAGCAACACCGTATCACGTCAATAAATCTTTTTTGGAAATCCAATTTGGGGTGTTTATTTTTTGAAAAAAATATTTTTATTTTTATTTTAAATTAATTTATTTTTATTTTTTTAGATTATTTTCCTGTGACAGTATACAAAAATAATTTTAAAAAATAATAAAAATATTATTTTGATATATTTCTGAATAAAAAATACTTTTAAAAATAATCTCAACTCCACTATCAAATAATCACTGTGACAAACTTTGATTGGCTTGACTGGAAATAAGATAAATTAAGTAATGACTAACATGTAAAAATTCCCCAAAATATATTTGTCAAAGGAAAGCTGGCCAAGAAGTATGCTAGCCTAGCTGGAGTAGAGGTCGAAGATTTGATTCATAGAAATATAACTTAAAAATTCCTGTTCTCCCGTGAGTGACGTCAAAAAGAATGTGTCCCCGTGACATAAAAAATTCTCCAAGTGTTTGTAAATTCCTCGATGATCTTGTTCCTCGATGACCTACCAAGACATAACTAGCTATACGGATCATGACTTGCGTGCATGTGAATGCTTGACTGATTTAAAATCAATGGATAGACGTGCTCGGCATGACGAAGAACATTGTTTCGAAGAAGACACTATCATGGTTAACTGGTCGGAGTGTAATTAAGATTTTTTTTTAAATAATATATATTTTTATTTTTTAAAAATTATTCTTGATGTTAGAATATGAAAATAATCTAAAAATATTAAATTTTTGTAATTTAAAATAAAAAATATTTCTTTTAATGAATGAAAATGTTGTTACAGTTGCCCGTACTTGAGGTTATTGTACTCTACTTAGTGTTTGTGATTTCCAGTATCATATCATTTGTTGCCGTCGGACACGTGGTTTATTGTATGGTCCTCAAACTAATAATGTACAAATTGTACAACGAGCAGGTGGAGATGGAAGCAGTAAGCTGCCGGAGCTGCTTAAAGAAAGAGACACAGAAATCACCACTCCTCAATCCTAGGACGTGGCTGATGAACATGTAGTTTGTGTTGGAAGCTGTGTTACACTTGCCGTGTCTCAAACAATGACTATTAAAAATTATTTTTGATATTAATATATAAAAATAATTTAAAAATATTAAATTTTCTAATTTAAAATAAAAAATAAAAATAGTTTTTTTTTTCAAAAATTCATATTTATAAATATTGCAGCTTTGTTCAAAAGCAAGCACATTCATGGAAGCAAAAGCATCGGATCTGGTTTCTCCTCGCTCACTATCTTCCACTACTTTAAGTCTTACATCTTTTCAGTTTGATGCTACGTCCGATCTGATTGTTTTATGTCACCACTTAGATTTCCTCCCTTTTCCTTAGCAATATTTCATCAAAGTGGTATATACGTAATTGTTGTCAAGAACCCTATCACATTCCCGTCAAGTAAAAATCTTTTTAAAACTTGTATATTCTTATCAAAAAATTATTTTGTTTTTAGAAAATTAAATTGTAAAATGAGTTTTCAATAATAATCTTATGATATATTTTGACACATAAGGAGAAGAGGTAGAGGTGCCACATCTATAATTTTGGAAAATAAACAACATGGAGAATTTGCTCTATCCTCTATTTCAAAACAAGCCCGCTCCTCTTCAAGATCTAACCCTGCCGATATTGATTTTAATGTCGAAGTTTCTTATTAGCCATGGCTTTCTCTATCTTACATGAATTTTATTTTCAAGGTTAAGCTAAGAACCCTAACAAAACTGTGCAACGTGCTTCCTAGTAGATAAATAAATAAATCAAAAATAGCCAGCAATGGATAATTGTTGCATGCATTTATATTCCCTAGTAAATGGCCCTTAGAAGAGACTAGCCAGCCGCGAGTGCTTTGGGTTATCAAGGACTCCTAGCTAGCTAGTGGCTACACAACTTCTTACAACGGTCAAAATTAGCAACCCAATTTATGCACTTGTTATCTTATTATAGGTTTGGGTAATGTAAACCTTCCAGGATTTTCGGAGAAGTACACTGAGGTAGAAATATTATTAGATAATTCACGTATATTGCTCTCTTCCTGACATTAAAGTGGGTCATGTGATATTGTCATTACAAATTACTTGTTGGATCAACTTCTATGGTTAAAGATCCAGTGATGGGCACGTTAGTACTTGAGATTATTTTAAAATGATACTGTTTAAATAATGTGAAGTTATTTTGAAAAATTATTTATTGGATTTATTTATATAATATTTGTTTGGCGCTCAAGTTAGAGTTGATCAGGTCAACTCTTAAATCAATTAATACACCTGTGTTTATTTTAAAATATTAATTAAAGTTTGAGATTAAGGAGTTTGTTTTCTCTGTAGTCTCAAGTTCGAACATGTAGTTGCTAATATGATTACCACTAGAAGATTACATGGTTGTAATTTCAGGACTCGTAAGATTAGTTGAAGTGCACGCAAGCTGGTCTAGACAACCGCTTTAATAAAAAGAAAATAAATCAATGTTTATTCTAAAACAACATTATTTTTATATATAAATAAAACAATGTCATTTGATTTTTTTATAAATAATTATACTTGACAAGAACGACAATCTCATCCAAGTTTTACAAGATCAATTGAATCTTGAATTGATATGTACAATTATTTAAATTTTACCATGTAAACTTTCTGCTTAATTTTAAAATAAAGTTGACTCGAACCAATCTTCTAAACCAAAAGATTAACCCGCCGGGCGAGATTGATAATTAGACGTCTACGACGTGATACAAAGGATAAGTACGTGGGAGAATCCTTATTATAGTCCCGTTCCTTAATCAATGTCTGTTTTGTAGGTAATTGCCACCCTGGGAAAGCGATTAATGAAACAAAGTAAACTGGTCCAGTTTTTTTTTTTCCCAATAAAACTTGTCAGGCCCCACCATGCTCGGCCTGATAGAGCAATTTTATCAGACCTGAAAACGTTTATAGTAGTCAAATTTTCAAGTCTCCTGTCCGAATAACCTCACAACAGGATGGAAAAAGTTATCAAAATAAGGTCCAGACACCAGAAATAGATATTAAAGCATCAGCCACAGAAAGAAACAGCCAATCCCACCTAATGAAACTAACATCTTTGATTATTATTAGTAAAGGATCCCAAATCTCTCTCTACAAGCAATCAAAATGTTGAGCATGGACACGTGTCGCAATCCCACGTCCCTAATCTTGTCTGCCGTTGCCTTGTCAGCCATTTATGCATCTATAATACTCCCTGCCTTCTCTCCCGCCTTTGTTTCTTTAATATTGTAAGCAACAATTCTCTCGCCACCGTTTTTTTTTTTCAATTTTCCAACCACTTTCCTCATCTCTCCTTTGTTTTTGACCCTCTTCAGATTGAGGAGAAATGTTGAACGGAGGAGGAGGAATAGGCACACGAATGGGAGACGGAGAAGAAATAGGCACAAAGTTTGTGGACACAGGAAGCAGCATACCGAGATCGAAATTCGGCAACATTATGCATTCTGATCCAAATCTTTCAGCAACAGCTGCGGCAATACCCCGTGATGAGGTTTTTGCCTATCGAAATAGCAGTGCTTCCTTTACAAGTCCTGGCAGTTATGACCCTAGCAGGATGAGCTGTGAGGGGTCTCCTATGACCATGTCACCATGGAACCAAGCTGGTGCTGGTTCCAATTTTCCGTGGTCATTTGAAGATAATCTTCCTCAAAATGGGCTGATTGGCTCCCTTGTTCGTGAAGAAGGTCATATTTATTCCTTGGCTGCAACCAAGGATCTTCTTTATACAGGTTCTGATAGCAAGAATATTCGTGTGTGGAAGAATTTGAAAGAGTTCTCTGGATTCAAATCGAGCAGCGGTTTGGTGAAAGCCATAATAATTGCAGGCGAGAAGATTTTCACGGGTCACCAGGATGGCAAGATACGAGTCTGGAAGGTTATTCCAAAGAATCCAACCGTGCACAAGAGATCAGGAACCTTGCCTACCCTAAAGGAAGTATTCAAGAGCTCTATCAGACCAAGCGCGTATGTCCAAGTCCGAAACCGCTCTGCTCTTTGGATCAAGCATTCCGATGCCATTTCATGCTTAACCCTCAACGAGGACAAAACTCTCTTGTATTCTGCTTCCTGGGACCGGACTTTCAAGGTGTGGAGAATCTCAGATTCCAAGTGTCTCGAATCAATCAATGCTCACGATGATGCTGTCAATTCAGTAGTAGCCAGTCTAGATGGCTTGGTGTTCACAGGCTCAGCTGATGGAACGGTGAAAGTGTGGAAACGAGAGCAACAAGGCAAAAGGACAAAGCATTCTCAGGTTCAAACATTGTTGAAACAAGAGAGTGCGGTCACAGCATTGGCTGTGAACACCTCTGGTTCGGTTCTGTACTGTGGATCCAGTGATGGAATGGTGAATTATTGGGAATGCGAGAAGCAGTTAACTCATGGTGGGGTTCTTAAGGGCCACAAGCTTGCGGTTCTGTGCCTGGCTGCTGCAGGGAATCTGGTTTTCAGCGGATCAGCTGACAAGACCATATGCGTGTGGAGAAGGGACGACAAGATTCATGCATGCATGTCTGTGCTAACAGGGCACAATGGACCTGTCAAGTGCCTGGCGGTGGAGGAGGATCATGAGAAATCCAAAGATGGTGACCAGCGGTGGTTGGTGTATAGTGGAAGTCTGGATAAGTCTGTCAAGGTCTGGAGTGTGGCTGAGATGGCACCTGATATGTATCAAATGGCCATGATGCAACAACAGCAGCAATACCAGCAACATATGGGTTATGATGCGGATTCATTGCCATCTGATGGGAGCAGCATAGCCAGTGAAAACAGGGCGAACTAATCTCCAGAACCTCGAACTTTAATTGCAAGATGTACTAGAGATTAATCTAATTGTTAAACCTTGCGAGTTAGTTAAACAAGGGAAGAGTCTGTCCTTGTTGGGTTTCATTGACAGTGGAGGTATGGGCTGGGGATAGTCATATTGGGGTTTGCCATCAGAAAGGGAAGCGGAGTTTGACGAGTGTGGATTATTTTTCCAGCAGTATTTTACCTTGTAAGCCTATTGTGGATTAGAATGAATGGGTGTCAATTAACAAGAAAATAATATGTGACGAATTTATTCTTCCTATATGTATTCTCAAATTCAACATGTTTGAAAATGGATAAGCAACTCCCCTATGGAAGAACTGAACCGTTCTGAGCTGTACAATTAACAGAAGATCATCTCACCCGGAGCCGATATCATTATACATATTTATTGGTTGATTCTAACTAGTACAAAATCAATTTTCAATGAGAAAGCTTACGAGAATGACCCCTCCTTCTGTCAGGATCTGTGCGTGAGCTCAAACCACGCAGATGGCCACTTCTATTACCAACTGAACTCACGTCCAAACTCAGAGGAACTGCCAAATCACCCCCCTCAAGTATTTTGAGGACCTGTTATTTCGCAAATATGAGAAAAATGGAGTCATCCTTCACTTCAGAGAATGCTATAGGTTCAGTTAAAGCAAAAGGTACCATATACATCGTACTTCGTAAATAGACAAGAAATGGTGGTAAGATAGCATACCTTTGACATCGGAGGTCTGGTTTCTGGATCTTGACGGAGGCAAAAGGAAGCGGCGAGGCCCATAGCTTTTAGTTGATAGGCAAATTCAGGGAGTTTCTCTGAGGCCAAACATGGATCCAGTAACTCATAAATACTTTCCAATACACGACCTGTTTCTAATGCATTGACGGGGTGAAACCAGTCGGACAAAAAATTCCGTCCCTTGTAAAATTGCAGCTTGCTGATTCTTTGACCTGTCATTAGCTCTAATAAAACTAACCCAAATGCAAATACGTCAACTGTCTGCGTAATTTTTCCACCACTGATGTACTCTGGTGCAATATACCTGGATTTAGGCAAGCCCTCATGAAATCTTTGCAGTTTAAAAACAGAATTGAACACAAGAAGAAATCAGGTTATGTAAGAAGTACCCTGAAGTTCCAACGACCCGCTCTTGGGAACCGATAGAACATTCAGCGTGCCACCGAGCCAGCCCGAAATCAGCAACCTAAAGCAAAACAGCACGGCGCATATTCCATCAGTGTTGGCACCCTGATGATAATCAGTCTGTCATTTGATAAAGCATTGAACATAAAAGAGATCTAATCTTGCTTTAAAACAAAATAGATTTGCAATGAGGGTCTCCATGGAAATTAATTCATAGTTTTCAAGCACAATCTGTCCTGGAACAGAGGAACAAAATGTCAAGGTTAAAATTGCTGGGCATGGATCTTTATCAAGGAACATTTGAAGGTGGAACCGCGATCCTAATAACTTAAAGAATGAAAGCTCATGCTTCTGAAAAAATAAAGATTAAATTTAGTACCAGAGGTTCAAAATTATGGGTTACGAGGATATTATTTGGCCTCATGTCTCTGTGTACCACACAACCCACTCTGCAGTCTTCATGAAGATATCGTAAGCCTCTTGCTGTCCCGATTGCTATTTTCAGCCTAGAGTTCCAATCTAGAGGCGCTCTTTTGTTTCCTGAAATCACAGAAGTCCAGTCAAACTGTCGATCCTTATACCGAGCCAAATGTAGAAGCCAGAAGTACACGTGCTAACAGAGGAAATTGAGAGCACAAAAATTTAGAAAACCATAAAAGGAATATGGCACTGTTCTTGATCAAACGAGGAAAAAAAAAGGGCTACCGTGTAAATGGAATTCCAAGGACCCGTTGCAGATGTACTCATAAACCAGTACTCTCTTCTTTCCATCAATGCAAAATCCAATCAACAACACAACGTTTCTGTGCAGCGCACAGCTCAGTACCCTCACTTCCCTGCAGAAATCAGCATCTGCTTGAGAGCCGCCATAGTTTAAGAGCTTCACTGCAACTACCTGTCCATCCCTCAACACCCCTCTGTAAACATTGCTAAAACCACCTTCGGCCAGGAAATTCATATCCGAGAATCCTTCAGTAGCTTCTTCCAGCTCTTCATAAGAAAACTGTCTTGGAGGTTTTCCAAAAGTCGGTGCCTTGTGTTGGCATAAAGAGCACAAAGGAGGGGGCATTGAAGAAGCTCTACCTAAAGAAACCGCATGTCTGATACCTGAGCTTACAATCTCTTTTTGATGGCTCTGGTTGAGCCTACCGGCCCGAGCATCGTGATCATATTGCACAAACTTATCGAGTAGAGTTCTGGAAGTTGGAGATTTGATTTTGCAAGTATCTCTGCAATTCATGGTTTTGGAGACCTTCCCATCAACAATGTGGTTTCGGGGATTCCAAAGTACACTCTTCTGACCACTGCTTAGAGCTGACATTGGGTTTGTTGACAGAGGGACAATTCTTTCCCCATCTGAGTACATAGATCTAAGTTGGTCATCGTAGCTGTTTTGGTCATCTTTTAATGTATATTTTCTTTTATACGGTCCTTGAAAAAGAGGGTTTTGCTCAGAAACAAGTAAAAGAGGCATCTCCGTATCATGGCTTGACGATGATGAACCTTCTCCGGTTCTTGAGCAGGGAGTCCTTGGTTCTTCAGGGCTGCTCACAGGAGTAGAATGCTTCATCCTGTGTCCAAGAAGCGTTCCGACATCTTTATCCGGCGAAGAGGCAGCAGAATAGTACGGGGTTTGGACTTCATCCGAGCATCCCAGGTTAAGCCTGAGAACTTTTGCCTGAGAACCTTTCATTACAACAATGTTGCATCGAAGTTCCTCAATGCAGTGCTTCAACTCTTGCTTCAGCTTTCTGTTTTAGCAGAACAAGACACGATATAAACCAACCTTCATGGACTAGAACAGATTTAATAATACTGGTTCTATCACATCAGAAATAGGATTGGAGAATCAAAACC